>JAVTVY010015537.1:0-59309 GCA_036873755.1 Hanleya hanleyi
GGAAGATCTTTTTAGTCGAGTAAAAGAAGATTGTATTTTAGATTATTTGAGAGAGATGGGTTCGTTGTATAAATCTTAATGTATTTACATGTTTTTAATGCATTAGTTTACTGGGTTACTAACTTGAATACTTAGAATTTTGTTCGATCGTCGCTCTACAGCTGAAATATTGCTGAAGGCGACGTTAAAACGTTAACTCTCTCTCTCGCTCTCTCTCTCTCGCTTTCTCTCTCTGTCTGTTCGAATTACATGTACCTGATATTAAGGTAAAGCGCAATGAATGCAATATTTATTATTTCTATTACAGTTCGTAACACTTGCCTGCTGAAATCGGCAATACCTAAAACTGGAGATCCGTTGCGTCTGGGATAGAGAAGAAAAAATAGTTAACTGTTGGATAAAGATTACAAAATGCACGTTCCCAAACCATCAGATCATTTCCTAAACCGTCTGAAAGTGAAGGGGCATCAATGACCAGCGAGTTTTTTTCAAAGAAAATTAAATAAACCGTATAAATTTTGTTGACAGATATATGGTGTCAAGGAGCTATACAATGGGGAGGATGGTGACACTATCTTTAGAAAACATCGCGCGAATGATCTGTTCATCGTACGGATGCTCATGTATCAGCCTTAGATTAGCATCATTCTATGAATAAAATATCGCTTTGCGCTGAACATAGGAACACGGATAAAATTCGATTGAAATCTATGCCAAAGTCCCATTCTGTCGGCTTTACATTTCGAAATCCTTTATTTGACACTGAACTATCTTGGGAAATCCATGAATCAACCCGACAATTTAACCGTAACCTACAGGGACAGGTCAGAAATAGGGATTCCCTGGACAAGCGGAATAACGAAGGAACGATATTTCGTTTTCCCAGTTGTCACTATATAGCGCATTAGTTGCAGTCCAAGAAGCGCAGAATAAATGCGATAAAATCACGTTGTGTATTATGGCTTTGGTCGCGTGTTACGATCTTCTATTCGACCATAATTGGCCGAAGGAAATGACCATCAGTGGTGAGCAATATGCCTCAGATCAAGCAATTTGCGCTGCAGGCGCCATACAGATGGCTAGAGACCTCTCGACCAATCAGTCGCCATTTAGCCAATTTGAAAAAGAATTCGACACATCCTTGCGGACAAAATACAGATTACCCTTTTGATTGACGATAAATACATTATTTCCGAAGCGGTGAAAGGACTTCTGTCATTCATTTCTCACAACTGGTGTACGTACTCAATCTTTACGATCGGTTCAAAGCATGAACATCGTTACAGGTCGCCTCAGAATAAGCTACAACCGTGTTTCAATGAAGCTCAACATCCAAGTCAAACAGCCTCCGACATATACTTCAAATATGGTTAACTGAGCTCGATATACTGCATCTGATCATATATTTCTCCGCATATATCTCGTGTATGAAATAGCGATAATATCCGAACCAAACAGATCGTACTATCGTGAATATTTCATGTCTATCAATTAGGCCGTTCTTATCCTAGAGTTATTGAATTTACGTTTAGTGAAGGCGCGCATTTCCGGGTGCTTTATCAGCTCGCAATTATTAACTTACCTATTTTCATCAGTAATTAGTACCAAGCAGAGTACTTGAGATAACAGGCATTTATATATCTAGAATGGGAAGGCACCTCAACGACTTTCCAACTCCATTGGCAATTGTTTACCATCGAGAAAACGATTTATTCCATTGGCTTGCGTTCGTGATTAGGTTATGTACTGCAGATCTGGGATCTTGTAAAAAATATTTTTATTCAGCTTGATTTACGAAGACGGTTCGACCAGGCTAGTGTCACACGCCTCCATTCCAAGTGTCATTGTATACCTTCTTATGTACACATAAGATATTAATATTTCGTAAATACAGATTAAGACTGTTGAGTGCAACATCTTATTCATAGTTTGTATGTTACATATTAAAGTACCTTATGCCTTAATAGATTTACAGCAGTTTATTTAAGGTACCTGTCGATCGGTAGAAACCTTCTTAGAGTGGAGTTTTTGCCGCAGACTTTTTACTCGTCCATTATAACTTGTGTCGTATTTATATGCAATTCGGAGAATGCATGGTGCTGGCGTTTACACTAGATCCACGGAAAATATGGAAGAAAACTACGTAATAAATGAGGGATATGTCGCCCGAATTTGTAGTGATTGAAACATGATTAGCTTTGGAATACATATAAAGGCCATGCTTTGTGAAACATGGAAAATACACACAGCTTTGTGATACTTATATTGCAAGATCATGGTTAGTTGTATTTAGTTTGGAAGCACATGCAATGCCTATCTCCGGTGTTTGCGAAAACATATATCCTCCAAGACTAGGCTACACATAATGTCCTCAGATCTAGCTATATCAGTACCAAAGGAACAAATTGAACTGATTGGTATGGTATTTTACATGCCGTACCTGTTTTCCAGCTGTTGAAATTTTGCAGTTCCGTTACCTGCTCACATCAAGAATCTTATTACTTGCTGAATGTCGAAACACGTTCAGTGATCGTCTTTCAACGCGGCCGTAATTTCGATATAAATACACCCTGGAACGGCGTGTTGAATTCAACGACGAAACCAGCCATACGTTTTTGTTGGCGGTTATAATTTGCCCCCTATGCTCGATTCTCAGTGATAGCTTGAACGAACACGAATCCAAACAATGTTTTTCTGAGCGTGAGATGTGCCAATTAAGTTTAGAATTCTGTTGATAGGATAGCGTGTTCAAATAACATCGATCTATTTTAAACACCTTATCTGTATTCGCAAGATGTTTACAGAAGAAAAAATATTTGTCTGCCATAAGGCAATTTTCTCCCAGAAAATACAGACTTGGTGGACGAGATACCCTGTTAAACCCGAGGGGGAATGACATTATCGAATAGCGGGCGCATTTACGACGTCCGAATTCTAATGTTGATCTGCAGGCATGTTTGAAGTATTGCAGATGTCCACTATACAGCTCTTGTTACCTATACCAAACGCGAAGCTGTGAACTAATCTTTATCTAAGAGGTGCCCAAATAGAAATTTACGTACAAGCGGTCGTCATATTTATGCTGTGGATACGTGAAAATGAGTTTGTCAATCATACAATTAAACAAAGTCGCCGAATATATTTCATTTTCTGTTACACACATGATTAGCTTTCTTTTGCATTTCATCGCCATTGTATCTACTAATAATCAGATTTGAACTCTGATACCAATAGTTTCGGAGATATATGTCAACCAAAGTAAGAGATTTCGAATGTTATTTTTTTGAGAAATGTAGTAATTGGTAGTAATTGACCAAAGAATATGACAACTAAATAACGTTATGGTTATAGGATGCCTGACAGGCTTCCAGAATTTATAATCAACCATATAGGTCTGTGAAAAAAGTAACTTTATGCCAAAAATTAAAGCTTTTGAAATGAACTGTTGGACATGACGTCGGGAGAATAAGACTGGATTAGCCGGTGAGCACTGTGCGCATGTTTAACTGCCACATGGTGATAGACATTCTTTGGTCGTTTTGTCAAATAATATTGCATATTAAGTAAGATTTAGATTGGGTTGTAACTCATTTAACTTGGTTGAACACTACCGGTCGTAAATTTTATTTTTGCTCGTTTTCTCCGTCAAATGTTAAAGATTGGACTTTTAATAACTCTATGCTGTTGCCCAGAAGCCTGATGACGTAGCTAAATATAGGTCCCCTACATCGATAACAATAAAATCCCTCTTCTATCCCTTGACGCAATGCAGGCCCCCAACATCCATGACAATTAAATGGCTGGTGGGGATCTTTATACAATTCAATTAACCTGTCACCTCCCTCATGTAACATGACATCAACTTAATTGCCAGTCCAGGACTGAAGAGCAAGCTATAATATGGTGTATCGGATTACATATCGGACTTCACGCCTTCCGGCACAAGCACTAGCATTGACAATGGAAACTTAATTGGTTTTGTGTTACATAAGCGATGTTAAGATTTCTGGATAAGTGTTCACGTGTCATGCAGATGAATGAATACACAAGTCATCACGTGATTGAGGCAGATATAATACGTCATCAGGGTAGTTTGAGCTAAATGTCACGAAATTTTGAACACAATACCGTACATATGTATAACTAAATAATATTACTATACCTCATGTAAATTCGTAATGTTTTCATTGGTTGACAGCCGTCATCTGTCATTCTACAAATCGTAATGTTCAGTGATGATGCAGTCGTGTCTTGCCTTACCGTTGAATGAATGTCATGTACCACGGCAGAGCTTTGAACATGACATTTGTTCCACGGTGACATCTGCTGGTCCAGCCAGGAGTAGCCTCCCCCTTTGTTTTTGTTGATATCTCAGCGCCAGCGTACCCATGGCGACAGGCCGATTCAGGTCTGTCGCATCGAAACTGCTCCGACTATGGATGTCGCTGACGCACGGGAGCGTTTCAAAATTATGGCTGATACAGAACTAGAATTAGTGTTACCGTACGTACTAAAAATAAAACATTCGGTATAATAAAACAACTATTGCATGTTATACAGTGGGACATCACGATTTGTCAGCTCGAGACAAGTGATGTACAACGAGCACGCAGCGGGAGTCGTACATCACTTGCCTCGAGCTGACAAATCGTGATGTCCCACTCATAACATGCAATAATTGTACAGAGTCTCATTTTTTTCTCTCCCGTTGACTCCCGTTCATACAACTGTAAGCCTGCAACCATGCGTGCAGCCTTATGGTATTGGTTTGGCTGTATGAGGGCTAAGTCACTTTGTCATCAAGATTGCAAAGAAACAAAGTAGAATTGGAACTTATGGTCACAGTGTCAAATTTGGAGGACATATTGCCTTGGAAACTCGCTATAATTTGATGGTGATTGGCACTAACGAAAGTGCGTTTTTCTTCATCAAAATACACCCTGTTTACGCCGATTTGGAGATAAAGGCGGCCCGAATGTCGGATCAACGAGATTTCGCGGTCGAATCGAAATCAATCATCCTCTCCCAGGGTGCTTTGTGATCCAATCAAGCGATCCATGCCAAGCATTCAGTATCGGGACGCATCATTGGCAGAGACAGAAGGGATTCCCAGGTAAGTCCTTTTCTTATCCAATCGTAACTGTCGTTATTCATGCCTGAGTGTTTTAAAGATGGCGCCAGATTTCGTTTATGAAAGGTCGAACTCGATTTTTTTTTTTACTTTTGCTGTTTATGGAAATGAAAGGAGCTAGATAGAGGAAATAAATGGCCAGGGAGGTTGACTAATATGTATTCTATCCATACGTGCAGAAAACAGTAAGTCACATTGACTTTTAAACAGAAATCCTCTATATATCTGGTCCAGGTCGGGAGGCCAAAATTATGTGAAAGGAATTTTCGGTTTGAGAGCTAAAACCTACGTTGTCAAAATCACAAAATGAAATATCAGTAGAGTTTAGCTTGTTGAACTACCTCGACGTTGAACAATGAATTGTTGGAAAACAATTTCAGTAGTCCAATTTCCTGCTTTTGAAAGATTGTGCACATATTGACTCTTCAAGCTGTTGTACCTAAACTGAAAACCGTTGATAGCCACAGTGACTTTTCATAGTGTGATTAGATTATCCACCATAATGAAATTACATAGAGACATTATAGGCACGCAAAAGGCATTAATTTGACATCATCATCATCCTCTGTCTGGACGATTTTCATAATTATCCATGTCCCATAACACCTGTAACAGTTGACCAGACAAAAATGGTTTATTCATTTGAGTATATCCGCTAGAGTGAATCTGTTGTTCTTGTTGCAAATTGGTGACCGTGTAGAAAATGTTTTATAATTTAAAAATAGCAGATCACATCAAGCTAAAACATTACATTATAACGCACGTTACCCTGATACGATAATATGCAAAAGCTGTGAATATTTGAATAAAGTCAATTGAACTTTGTTCAAAAACTTGTCAGTATTTTCAAAATATCCGTTTTTTATATATATATAAAAGACTAGTTCACATTACCCATGTGTGTCTGGCGAATGGAAAGTCGGTATAGTCAATATTTCTTAGGCTGAAAACAATTGTTACAACAGCAACAATATCAGACTAGCTTCCCCTTAATTGAATATTTCATAGCATTGGGTGCTCGAATCGTATGATAAAACTTTTCTCTACTTGGAACCGCAGCAATATATTAAGTTTAGTCCTCAACCGTTACAATTTTCTTTGAACCACTCAAATAAAATGAATTAAATTACTATAGTACTGTGTACATCTCATCCTATTATCACTGGCAAAGGAAAGTAATGAAACACGCATAACACTAACACTATAAATATGACCCAATTTTGTGAATTTCAGGAACTATATATTTCCTCAGATCAAGCTCAAACATCAAAGCCATAAAAATGCAGACAGATAACGACAGACTTTAGAAGTCCACGAGTTCTAGCTTTAATTTCCAGGAGGAAAGTATACAAACATGAGGCACACTATGCGTGAAAAGTATATTGTAGGAATCTTAAAGTTCAAATATTTTTGATGTATAATTTAGGAGCTATAAGCATGGATATTTGAAGGCTACATTTTCACAGATTACAACACATATAAGGGAAGTGGGAAGAGGTGCCGACATACTGACTGCGTCACATGACTTCACAGAATAGTCTTCTGGTTAACCTATTCTAAAGCACATATATACCAAGAATCTAACGATTCGTGATATGTGTTGTATCTCAGGTACGCTTTTATTGTACCTGTTCATGCGGCAACTTTGATGATATGACCACACGGCCCCTAAATTGAGATACCTCAATTTCAGTTCAAATAATTCAGCTGTATTGAACAGACTATAAAATTGTCACCAAATTCTAATTCCCTGAAAGACGAGCTTTCGAAAAATATTGAACTCGACTTGGTGAGTTTATTTATTGTAATTTAATTGAGCAACAACTGGTAAGGATATGGAAATTATTAAAGTTAGGGATCCTCAATATTAGTCCATTCCACACTAATGCCTCTGTATGTCTTCATTTTCCTATGGTAACCATGTTTCCCGATTTAAGAGTTGTATAAGGCATATAAATTGACACCATCAAGCTTCTCGAAGATATTTGGCTTGAATACCTTTGGTTCACTTCATTCATCACCAACTCTTCGTGCGATGCCTGGATTACACAATTTGTTCTCCCATTTCTAACATTTCTGAACCAAACTGTAAAACGTACGTGCTGTAAATGGTATTTTACTTTGTAGACCATCTGCTCATGTAGTTTAAGAAGCTAGTTAATTAGCTATTGACACTTTACATACACAAGTGGTCAACCAACATTATTCACGTTAAGCCGCGCTCAATACATCATCCCTAGTCATGTTTCGTCTGACAAATCCGTGGTATGAAGTATACATACCTGCAATATGGAGGATAAATCAATAATCAGCTGAGAAATTATTTCCATTCTCTCTTGTAGGAAACCATCTTGTGTTTCTATTATTTTTATTTCGTACACTTTTGGAATTGATGCTGACTGGCATACGAAATAGGTCTTTCGATTAATGACGCAGAAATTCTTCTTTTATGGACGACGGCTGAATATTGAATGTCGAAGTTTTTCTCATGAAGACGAGATTGAAGTATATCCATACCGGGTATGGAGAGACAGAGAATTAAGATTTAGTGTCGCGTTCAGCAATATTTCAGTTATAGCGACGATCAAACAAAATTCTAAGCACTCAAGCCAATTAATCCAACATATTAAAACATACACACATTAAAACTTCTGCAACAAACCGATTTCTCTAATAACCCAAGACACATTCCTCTCTCACTCGACTAAAAAGATCTTCCAAAGTAGTCGCTTGATAAAAAGAATCTCTTTAATCTTAAAACCTATGCTGTCGATAAGAATATGTTTCACTGTGAGATCTTCGTGGCATGGAATACACCTTGGGACGGGCTCTTTTTTTAGTAAATGTTCGTGAGTCACGCGTGTATGGCCGATTCTACATCGCCTGATCATGGTTTGATAGAAACGTTTCTGGCTGTTCAGATGAGTATATATAGCCTACAGTTTTCTTGAACTCATGAGGTTTGTTATTATTCACAGCATCCCATAAAGATTGAAACAGCCGTCTCACATAAGTATAGATAGAGGATCTGAAATCGCTATATGGGATTCCAACAAGATCAAACTCATCATCTTGGGCTGCCTTAGCAATTCTATCAGCCTCAGTATTACCTTTGATGCCAACGTTCCATACCGGGTATGTAAATATATGGATATAAGCCTTCATCACGTTTATAGGAAATAAATCTATATATTAAATGATTAAACGTGGACGTGCTATCTAACTCCAAAAGGAAACTTTTATCAAATTTTAAGACTACTTAAAAAAATAATTAGCGGTATATTATTCCCCGGTGTCAATATGTAAGATGGCGCCACCAGTATCTGGCATAGCACGTACTTTACCTCAGCTGTTAAAATTGGTTATTTATCTATGATAAAAGATTAGAAGCAGACTAGAAGCCCGTCATTGAATACGATAACGTAGAGCATATCTTGAGTTGAGAAACTGAGACGGGATTAGAATAAAGTGAAATGCTGGAACACTGAGGTAGAAGTTATTGTTGCTGGTCAGTTTTGTATTACAATCGAAGAACATTAGTCATCTAAATTATTGAAATTGATGCGTTTGTTGAGAAAACAACATATATCAAAATAATGAGAAAAACCACCAAACGAAGATATCTGATAGCATACAGATTCCAGTCGAACAGAAAATGGCCATTAACAAACATAAATCCAGACAGCTTACCTTCAAATTGCTACACCCGGCTTAACTTTAATACTTTTCCGGTTTCCACGAAGACATATCTCGTGGTTTGAGCTAATTACTTCCGAATGTGACCGTCTGAAATGTCCCCGAACCATTCAGGTTTCTAGTCCTGTGGAGGAACATAAACTATTGATGTATCACCCACGGCTACGTCTGAATTGGTCATAAGAAAGTCGATAGTACAATAAATATGTGGAAAAGAAATGAGAGAAACATTTCCACCATTCGTTATGGATAGGTATGGAGTTGATTAGTTGGGCAAGGAAACTTAGAACGAAATTATAGTAAGAGATTTGGTGGAAAGGTCGAGACACTTTGTCAGGATATATACTGGTCACCGAGGGTGGCCTATGCAAAGAAGGATTGGCGAACATTGAGGCCGGAGAACATTGAGGCCGGAGAACAGTATTCAGCTGGAAACCTGTGAAACTTTGACAGGATAGATATGGGATCGGGACTATTCATCCAAGGAGGAAATAAATGAAAAATAGCATACATCTGGGGGCCGGAAAAATTAAATTATCATTGACATAACATGTGTAAAGATGTCTATGAATGTTTCTCCGCCGATGGCGATCAAAAAAGAAATTGAACATCCACTGTAGGCTTGTTGGCTCGCACATCGTAGAGAAAAGAGTCTGGCGGAAAGGTGAATGGGGGTGGGGGTGGGGAATGTAAATGCAGTACTGGGATAACAAGTTGCTTTTTTTTATATCAGATTCGGTAAACATTTTAGTAAAGCTTAAATGTTTCAACCATTCTGAATGGTTCAGTAGTCCACCAATCATTGTCCAGTAATTATTTTCCCCACTTGAAGTTCTGCATATATAACATAACAAAATATATTTTAAGAGAAAAGTGGAGATTTCAATTACGAATTCGTGACACAAAACTCTCACATCTGCTCATATTCTGCGTAGATGTTCTGGATTTTTGTAAAACGCCAAAATTGGAAAACTGAAATGGATAACAACATCTCTATCTAAACCCGAGTTGAACAGCAATAGTCTGTTCTGTTTCTATTTTATATCAAGCTACCAATACTGTGGCAATTCCATTATCATCCAATATTCAGACAAAATACATTGTTTTAACATAACTTGTGTTATTTTAACGCTACCGTATGTCGTTTAACACAATAGTATTCTATTTGTGAAATATACTACAATAGTTTTTTAGCGTGCAGTTCACTTTCTGAGCCAATGAAGTGTGCCCAAAATGTTGTCGGTGGTGACTTTTCAACAATAGGTATGATATCTGATGCAAACTAAACTAATATCAAGTTTTTTCGGGCGTCCGAAAATGCGACAAATTCGATGATAGGGAAACAAACCACATTTTACCAGTTCCGCCCTGGATGCCACCATATCGGATTTACCCACGATGCTTTGCTCGTTTGATCAAGCATATGGACTGAAAATGAAAGCAACGATATCAAGCTATAAAATCACAAAATTTCATCTTTCATTCCCTCTTCGATTCGGAGCACCATGACATGTAACGGTAAACATGATTCAATAATTTAACGATATCATGATCATGCAACTTGTAATTGTAGTTGTTGGCAAACGATTCCAAAGAAAAATTAAATAAACATGAAAAACATTCAGCAGTTGCCATACAAACTGTGCAGGTCCAAAACGTGGCAAATTCTGCATACGGGGCGGGGGGGGCACCGCGGGACCCACGCCGTCACAGACAGCAAAACAATACAGGCCATTTAAGGATGTCCGCTGGTGGTTTTTGGCTTTGGCAGCCATTTTGCCTGTTTTTTCTCTTGGGTTATCTCCCTTTCCTGGGTTAAGAGATGGGGATTTCCTTTAAAAGCCTTCTAGCCGAGAATTTTGCACAGCAACATCCATCCAATTTGATAAATTTTGATAGACATTGTGATTAGCTGTAAACAGTTAGAATATAAGAAAAAGTTAAATACTATTTATATGAATTTTTCGTGAATATGCTTCAAAACTAGGGCTATTCCCTATGTTTTCTGTGTTATCAAATTGAGCATGGGTCAGTCCACTTAACATTGCCTACAGCTAAAAAATGCACAGCAACCTATATTTTTTTCTTTGTTTTTCCTCATATTACACAATTATGAATGCAACAACACACATTATTCAAAAAGTTAATTACTTTGATTTACCACCAGCGGACATCCTTAAGTGGATTATATCGACTTAAATGTCCTAAATGGCACTATGGGTTACAACATTTAGATATAAATAATAATACTATTTGTTCATGTTTCCCTGAGTTGGTGCTATTTTTGGTTCGCATGATTATGTCTCACTTTTTGGAATACATGTTATCGCGATGCTACGACACGGAAAAAGACAACGCGGGAGAGACCAAATCGGTTTGATGGTGCAAAAGCTAAAAAAAATACCACGAAACCTAAGACAGTATTCGAAACAAAATCGGAACCCAGGCTTAGGTCAGTGACAAGTTTCCGAAGTCACCAGATGAGCGATGACGTAGACTCAATAAGTGATTCGTGCAGTAGTTGTGGGTGGGTGGTAAACAATTTATACAAGGAACTAGCCTGTGAAATTTGTGACTAGTAGTACCACGGCAGTTGCCGAATTATTCCAAAAGTCGTATATGGGTTTCTTATCTCCAATTCCGAAGGTACAGGATCAAACTTACATTGGTTTTGCAACAACTGCAACGCGCTGTATCCAAATTTATAGAAACATCAGTAGCCTTGTAGTCCGATAGGATGTCACGGAACCCAGATAGGATGCCCCTGAAAAGAGAATGCAAAATATTAAAAAATGATGTGGAAACAATGAAGGCTAAAGACAATTTTAGAAAAGAACAGAAACTATGTCGTAAGAAGAGGATTTCGGGAATGGGATGGAATAGCTGACAAGGATAACAGACAACTGACCAAGACCCTTCCGAAAGACGTTCTTGAAGAAAACAAATGGAGAGTTACTGTACGAAACAGGAGACACACAGCGGCTTGGAAAGCTTCAAAACCGAAGGCCCAGACCACATGTTTCAATTAAAAAATTGACACAGCTGACACCCTGACGCTAAAGAAGTTTAGATTTCCCCGGACGACAGAGAGAGAGAGAGAGAGAGAGAGAGAAACTACTTTCTCGGGCAGGAGTTGAGAACTAGAAAGGAACATGGAGAAACTGAACTTATGATCAGAAAGGACAGGATGGAAAGACGGCCTACACCTCGCTTACAAACTAATAATGTATATAATGTATAAACTATAAAATATTTATATATTAACTAATTTACTATGTTTGGCCGGGAATCTAAGGCGACAACTATATGTGCATACATGTTTGCTAATAAATATATCTACCGCTTCAAAACAACTGCAAGCGCCCAACCAAATGATGCTGATGAAACAGAGATACTAGCATTTCCGACCTGTAGCAACCCATCCCCTGAAAGCACAGGTTTTCACTCAAATCATGTATGCGAATACCGACGGCGTCACTTACAAAAGAGCAGAATATTAACAACATACAAACTTAATATCGTGTTCATAACTGAACCCAAACCAAAATCTGTAGAATATATATTGGATACATGAGCTCGAACGCAATATATGAGGGTCGGGCAAGGGTTAGTTTTGGAGATAGGGTGTAGAACTTGGTGCCCGGGGGAGGCAATCTCGAGGGTAGTGTAAGCTCGTATATTATATAAAGGTACGGGGTCGGGAGAGGCTTAGTTTAGGAAATCGAGGGTTGGAGGGGATGGGGACATGCTCTCGAGGGTAGTGGTAAGTGTTCTGACATGAAGGCCGTGGAAAGCTCTCTGCACATGGAACAACCACACTGACAAATACATGCCACCATCTGTCAGCCTGAGGAACAATAACGTCAGAAACGCCACATAATTCAGGAAATTGATCATATGCACAATGTGCACCCCAAATTTAGGAACTCACTTTAATTAATATAGTAAGTTAAATGTGTCGGCACAAATACGGTTCGTGCAAAAGCTTTAGTGTAAGTCATATGACTATATGATATAATGATTTAATAGCAAAATTGAAGGAAATGGTGTCCTTCAATTAAGGCGACAAGAAATTAAAAAAATAACAGGCGTTCGTTACTGGGGGGATTGGTCTTCTAAAATAAAATAATGTCATCAAACTATTAGTGATTAGTATAAAGGAATATGTTGTAGGTGATTCGGCACGTGTGTGTGTGTGTATAAAATGTACACTGCCTCTCATACCTAAGAGTATCACACATTAGGGATATAAAATTAGAATTGAAATACGAGAGTAAGGGATGGGGTGAAGCTTACTTTAGGAGATAGAGGTGTGGGATATGCTTCTGGGAGTAGTACATGGATTGAATAATTGTAGGATGATGTAAGCTCCAAGAATATATAATGGTACGGGGTTGGGCGAGGCTTAGTGTAAAACATATAGGGTAGGCCTCGGTGCCTCTGGTGTGCGGACATGCTCCCCGAGGGTATAGGATGGATTCAATAAGTGTATCATGATGCAAGCTAATGGAATATATGTGGGTATGGGGTCGGGTGAAGCTTACTTTAGAAGATAGAGGATGTTCAATGTTCCCAAAATATACCAGGGTTCGGGGATCGGGGCTCCAGGAAATATTCGGTGAGGCTGAGAAGCTGTGGATAGGAAGCCCAAAACTTTAACAGCTTTCTCGGACACGGACAGAGACAGAGAGACAGACAGATACATCATTTTGATCCCCA
Organism: Hanleya hanleyi; assembly: GCA_036873755.1. Taxonomy (NCBI): domain Eukaryota; kingdom Metazoa; phylum Mollusca; class Polyplacophora; order Lepidopleurida; family Hanleyidae; genus Hanleya; species Hanleya hanleyi. The sequence continues at coordinate 13,547 of JAVTVY010015537.1, forward strand.
TATCGAGTTTTCTGCAGCTAAACCTACGAGCTTTAATGATGTTTTCAATGATTTTAGCAACATGATGATGTTCTATACATAAAATATATCAACGAGCTCCCAGATTCAATATCGTTGAATCTGGAAGACATGTAAGACATTTGCAGATGGCACTAAGGTATACAGACCTACGAGAACACCCGACGGCCACCAAAACCTGCTAGAAGTCATTCATTCCCTGCAAAGTTGGATATAACTGTGGTAGTTGGACTCGAATGGAGATGAATTTAATGTCCTTCAGCTCGATAGCACAAACATGTGACAAATAAACAGAGGCAGTAACGTCATCACACTGTTGGCTTGTGGCAGTGGACAGGATCTGGGGGTACACATGGAAGAAGACCGGAAGCTTCAGAGACATGTTGACATTGTAGTTAACAAGGAAAATCAAATTGGAGCGATATTAGTATCTCAACCGCGCTTTTATTGCAGCTGTTCATGTGGAGACCATGGCGACCAGACAAAGCTAGGAATAATAACATTTACCTAGATGACTACTGGAACGAGTCCAGCGCCGTGCCACAATAATCGTCCCAAAATCTATCCCAACTGTCTCGAACGGAGAAGGAAACAGAGCAATTACAACGCATATAAGGAAAGTGGGAAGAGGTGCCGACATACTGACAGAGTCACATGACTTCACAGTATAGTCTTCTGGTTAACCTATTCTAAAGCACATACCAAGAATCTAGCGATTCGTGATATGTGTTGTATCTCATGTACGCTTTTATTGTACCTGTTCATGTGGCAACTTGGATGACATGACAACACGGCCCCTAGCACCGGCATAAGCGGTATTAGCGGTATATGATGGAAATGCTCTGACAACTCGTATATTGGTAATCGGTTAACTGTGTCGCTGTGACAAATCGTACACTGTGTATTGGTGAGCTGTATCGTCGTCAGATGAAAATGACGGCATTTAACACAAATTACAACACATATAAGGGAAGTGGGAAAAGGTGCCGACATACTGACAGAGCCACATGACCTCACAGCATAGTCTTCCGGTTAACCTATTCTGAAGCACATACCAAGAATCTAACGATTCGTGATATGTGTTGTATCTCAGGTACGCTTTTGTTGTACCTGTTCATGTGGCAACTTGGATGATATGACCACACGGCCCCTAGCACCGGCATAAGCGGTATTAGATACAAATCTAGAGAGCTATGATGAAAATGCTTTGACAACTCGTATATTGGTAATTGGTGAGCTGTTTCGCTGTGACAACTCGTACACTGGTAATTGGTGAACTGTATCGTCGTCAGACAAAAATGTCGGCCTTTTAACACAAAAGACTATTCTGTAAAACCCGATGTCGACCCAGCATCAACTTCCCACAAATGCCAACATATATCAAAGACCAAAAGGTCTGTACAGGGGTGACCTCGGGGACGAATCGTCCACCAGCAGAATCTCGCCATATACAGGTAAAAATTACAACACTTATAAGGGAGGTGGGAAGAGGTGCCGACATACTGACAGAGCCACATGACCTCACAGCATAGTCTTCCGGTTAACCTATTCTAAAGGACATACCAAGAATCTAACGATTCGTGATATGTGTTTTATCTCAGGTACGCTTTTATTGTACCTGTTAATGTGGCAACTTGGGTGATATGATCAAACGGCCCCTAGCATCGGCATCAGCGGTATTAGATACAAATCTAGAGAGCTATGATGAAAATGCTCTGAAAACTCGTATATTGGTAATTGGTGAGCTGTTTCGCTGTGACAACTCGTACACTGGTGATTGGTGAGCTGTATCGTCGTCAGATAAAAATGACGGCCTTTTAACACAAAAGACTAGTCTGTAAGGCCCGATGTCGACCCAGCATCAACTTCCCACAAATGCCAACATATATCAGACCAAAAGGTCTGTACAGGGGGCGGGCCTCGGGGACGAAACGTCCACCAGCAGAATCTCGCCATATACAGGTAAAAATAGAGGTAATAACTCTCCAAACACTTAATATACCGGAGACTACGTGGCGATCTGTATCGAAACCTAACAAAATCGTAAACAAGCAAGACTATGCTGATTGCAAGTTCCTACGTCAGCAAACGAACTCGGGGAAACACCAAATACCATCGACGGACAAGACTACTACAAATTCTATGACATCGCGGACTCCACCCATGGAACAGTGTTGCCACTCAACACTTTAAAAAAAATGACTGGACCGATATTGGAAAGCCAAAGATCTAGACATTTGTATATATAAGTTACAAGGGCTGATGACGATACAGGAACGATAATTTCGTTCTAGGGCTGATGAACGATTCTTCAGGTGTGATATTTGTGAAGTTAATCTCCTAGCCAAAACGCTCGAATATGCTGAAGATCCGTAATAAATTAAGTCATTTCATTTTGTAGTCAATCACTTGACTGGATGTTATCTTCGCATAAAACTTGCACATTGCACACTCCATTTGCACCGTACAGTTCATTGCCGAGTGTCTGAACAAGTGACGAATGCGCGTCAATTGTTCCTTTGACTGGTTATTGCATCTGTAGTGCACGAATATAGATATCTCGGCCCTACTGACAGATACTACTGGGAATATAGTTATCTCGGTCCTACTGACAGATACCACTAGGAATATAGTTATCTCGGCCCTACTGACAGATACTACTGGGAATATAGTTATCTCAGCCCTACTGACAGATACTACCGGGAATATAGTTATCTCAACCCTACTGACAGATATTACCGGGAATATAGTTATCTCAGCCCTAGTGACAGATACCACTGGGAATATATTTATCTCAGCCCTACTGACAGATACCAATGGGAATATATTTATCTCAGCCCTACTGACAGATACTACCGGGAATATAGTTATCTCGGCCCTACTGACAGATACCACTAGGAATATAGTTATCTCGGTCCTACTAACAGATACTACAGGGAATATAGTTATCTCGGACTTGCTGACAGATGCTACTGAGAATATAGTTATCTCGGCCCTACTGACAGATACCACTGGGAATATAGTTATCTCAGCCCTACTGACAGATACCACTGGGAATATATTTATCTCAGCCCTACTGACAGATACAACTGGGAATATATTTATCTCAGCCCTACTGACAGATACTACCGGGAATATAGTTATCTCAGCCCTACTGACAGATACCACTAGGAATATAGTTATCTCAGCCCTACTGACCGATACCACTGGAAATATATTTATCTCGGCCCTACTGACAGATACTACCGGGAATATAGTTATCTCAGCCCTACTGACAGATACCACTGGAAATATATTCATCTCAGCCCTACTGACAGATACCACTGGGAATATACATATAGTTATCAGGATAGGGAAAACCTCTCTCTAAAAATGGAGGTAAAAAAGGTCGTTTTTGTCGAATAAATTCAATGATATATCGAAGATAGAAACATCCGCCATAGGCGATCATGGATATATTTATCCGCATCGGATGGTATTGAAAAAACAAATTGTCGTCTATCTAATTTGCATAAGAATAGACGACATGTTTTGTTTTCTGTTAACAATTAGACTGTGCATACTTTCATTAGAAAACCACTGTTCCGGCATGTAACAATATTTAAAGTAAATCGCCTGCAGATTTTTTAGTATTATGATGAATAAGTCAAAAGTTATTAAGCAAAAACGACATCTTTTTTACCTCCATTTCTAGAGAGAGGTTTTCCCTAACCTGGTTATCTCAGCCCTACTGACAGATACTACCGGGAATATAGTTATCTCGGACTTGCTGACAGATACCACTGGGAATATAATTATCTCAATCCTACTGACAGATACCACTGGGAATATATTTATCTCAGCCCTACTGACAGATACCACTGGGAATATAGTTATCTCAGTCCTACTGGCAGATACCACTGGGAATATATTTATCTCAGCCCTACTGACAGATACCACTGGGAATATAGTTATCTCAGTCCTACTGACAGATACCACTGGGAATATATTTATCTCGGCCCTACTGACAGATACCACTGGGAATATAGTTATCTCAGTCCTACTGACAGATACCACCGGGAATATATTTATCTCAGCCCTACTGACAGATACCACTGGGAATATATTTATCTCAGTCCTACTGACAGATACCACTGGGAATATATCTCAGTCCTACTGACAGATACCACTGGGAATATAGTTATCTCAGTCCTACTGACAGATACCACCGGGAATATATTTATCTCAGCCCTACTGACAGATACCACTGGGAATATATTTATCTCAGTCCTACTGACAGATACCACTGGGAATATATCTCAGTCCTACTGACAGATACCACTGGGAATATAGTTATCTCAGTCCTACTGACAGATACCACCGGGAATATATTTATCTCAGCCCTACTGACAGATACCACTGGGAATATATTTATCTCAGTCCTACTGACAGATACCACTGGGAATATATCTCAGTCCTACTGACAGATACCACTGGGAATATAGTTATCTCAGTCCTACTGACAGATACCACCGGGAATATATTTATCTCAGCCCTACTGACAGATACCACTGGGAATATATTTATCTCAGTCCTACTGACATAGCACTGGGAATATAGTTATCTCAGCCCTACTGACAGATACCACTGGGAATATATCTCAGCCCTACTGACAGATACCACTGGGAATATAGTTATCTCGGCCCTACTGATAGATACTACTGGAATATAGTTATCTCAGCCCTGACAGATACCACTAATAGTTTCCACGAGACATGTTCAGTAGCCCTACATTTTATGCTGGGTAAAAGCTTATATACAAATTCCAATTCCGGCATTCAGTGTGCAGCCCTTCTCCACTTCAATAATAAAGATATTTTGCTGTATCCAATCCAAGTAGGCATGAACTGAAACTATAGAGGCACGCCGAGAAAAGGTTTTAAACGTCGCCAGCAAGACCTGTTCGTTAAATTCCTTTTATAACTGTTTTAATAATTTGCATAAGAATAGACGACATGTTTTGTTCTCTGTTAACAATTAGACTGTGCATACTTTCATTAGAAAACCACTGTTCCGGCATGTAACAATATTTAAAGTAAATCGCCTGCAGATTTTTTAGCGTTATGATGAATAAGTCAAAAGTTATGAAGCAAAAACGACATCTTTTTTACCTCCATTTCTAGAGAGAGGTTTTCCCTAACCTGGTTATCTCAGCCCTACTGACAGATACTACCGGGAATATAGTTATCTCGGACTTGCTGACAGATACCACTGGGAATATAGTTATCTCAGTCCTACTGACAGATACCACTGGGAATATATTTATCTCAGCCCTACGGACAGATACCACTGGGAATATAGTTATATCAGTCCTACTGACAGATACCACTGGGAATATATTTATCTCAGCCCTACTGACAGATACCACTGGGAATATAGTTATCTCAGTCCTACTGACAGATACCACTGGGAATATAGTTATCTCAGTCCTACTGACAGATACCACTGGGAATATAGTTATCTCAGTCCTACTGACAGATACCACTGGGAATATATTTATCTCAGTCCTACTGACAGATACCACTGGGAATATAGTTATCTCAGTCCTACTGACAGATACCACTGGGAATATAGTTATCTCAGTCCTACTGACAGATACCACTGGGAATATAGTTATCTCAGTCCTACTGACAGATACCACTGGGAATATAGTTATCTCAGTCCTACTGACAGATACCACTGGGAATATAGTTATCTCAGTCCTACTGACAGATACCACTGGGAATATAGTTATCTCAGTCCTACTGACAGATACCACTGGGAATATAGTTATCTCAGTCCTACTGACAGATACCACTGGGAATATAGTTATCTCAGCCCTACTGACAGATACCACTGGGAATATAGTTATCTCAGTCCTACTGACAGATACCACTGGGAATATAGTTATCTCAGTCCTACTGACAGATACCACTGGGAATATATTTATCTCAGCCCTACTGACAGATACCACTGGGAATATAGTTATCTCAGTCCTACTGACAGATACCACTGGGAATATATCTCAGCCCTACTGACAGATACCACTGGGAATATAGTTATCTCGGCCCTACTGATAGATACTACTGGAATATAGTTATCTCAGCCCTGACAGATACCACTTATAGTTTCCACGAGAGTAGCCCTACATTTTATGCTGGGTAAAAGCTTATATACAAATTCCAATTCCGGCATTCAGTGTGCAGCCCTTCTCCACTTCAATAATAAAGACATTTTGCTGTATCCAATCAAAGTAGGCATGAACTGAAACTATAGAGGCACGCCGAGAAAAGGTTTTAAACGTCGCCAGCAAGACCTGTTCGTTAAATTCCTTTTATAACTGTTTAGTCTATAATCGTATTTCCTAATTAAGTCAAAGATGTCAGATGCTGGTCCATTTCGTAAGCGAGTATGGGTATAAAGATGTTAACATTCCTGCATTATGGATTTTATAATGGGATAAAACGATTAATATGTCCAGTTGATTAATCGAGTTGATTGAGGAGTTTGTACCGATCAATGTTGTTTTAGGTCAGTTAAATGATTTCCTCGTCGATCAAGCAAGAATCAGCTAAAGCTAATATTCTCATTGTTTAATGAACTTTAGGCGTGGAACAAAAGGAACGAATGATTGATCGTCTTTCAGATGTACATGCAGGTAAAACGGAAGTTCAATTCCATGGTTTATATATATATAATCAAAACAATTGCATATACATTTGTCCTGTCAATGAAAACCGGATAAGTATATCTCAACGAAAGAGGGGTATTTTACTTGTTAGATGGACTAAAAGCATAACGTTGATTCCATCATAATCATTTCAGATGTGCATGCAGGTAAAATGGAAATCTGTTCAATTCCATGGTTTATATATATTAACAAAACAATTTCATGTGAATTCGTCCTTTCAATGCAAACCGGATACGTATGATATCTCGGCCACAGAGGGATATTTTTCTAAACGCATAATTTGATCCCGTCATATTGGGTAATTTCTTATATATCGTTCAAATTAATTTGATACTAATGCTGTGTTTTCATCGAAATTTACCCCATCCATCTATATTTAAATTGTGTGAAGCTTTCTGTGAATTTCTGAAATACCCCCTCTCTCAGAATTGTTGTTAAGCAAACGCTCAGAATTATTCGTTCGATGGTCCTCGTCAGATTTTTTTTCACGAATAAAGAAATGGTTCCTACCTGCTTCATGTGTCCTCCAGAATTTGGGAGATAATGTACAATTAAGCAAATTAGGCATCTGTCGAAGACCACGCATGGGAAGGATAGTTGTCGAATATCGGGCGTCCCCAGATGTGCCCAAACACCTTTCTGCTTGTTTTCCCGCCGGGCTAGAGTACTTTTCGCAAGACAGTAACGATGGCTGACAGGCTCCGATAAACACATGAACTTCCCAGATGTCCTGTGGGTAAAGCAATGCGAACGATCAAGACGACTTTTCTCGGACAAGACTGGCTGAATGTTGATGAAGATATTTTGAGATAAGCCAAATGGAACCGAGCATATGTCGATCCAAAAACGCAGGTTCAACAAAAGGGTTATTTTATGAACCAATCAGAACACCACCCGGAAAGGCGGTTTTTAGTCGACTGCCTGCCATGCATGCGACATAACTAAGCAGACCCAAACGAAGGAAATCCGAGACGCTTTAGTGGTCATTTCCGTCCTATAACTATTACGAATCGGCTGATTAAAGCCCAATAATGCCACATACCGATCGATTCCATCCCACAGCCAATCTCAAATCTGCACGCTTTCCACATTGCATCAACTTCTTAAAGGTACCTCGATTCGGGATCCGAAGGTCTATGGAAACCTCTTGAGTTGAAGACTCAATTTCACATGTCTGCGCCCTTTCGAGCGATAGTCTCCATTGATTTCATGGATATACTATAGGCACGTTCATGAGCCGGCCTTTACTAATAGTTTATTGTAGTCGTGTCGAAAATGTTTTGTTGACAGGTACACTGATGAATGGACTTGAAACGCGCTCCGTTTCTTTTCTCTTGGATATTATTCTAGAAATTCTACAGCTGAATCAAAACAATTATAACGGCTATGACTGCCCGCAGCTATCTCATATTGATACTACTCATTAAATATTTCCAAGTCAGTGGTTTTCTTTAATACTCCGCTCGGTAAGATATGGCACAAGTAATTGAGAGTGCTATTGAAACATGCATCGCCGAGTAGTGACCGAGGTCATTCTGGCCTTGAACACAATTCAGCTATTTTATACATGTGTTGTCACGGACGGCATTACCAAATTGCACCGCTTCAGACCTATAACCATTAGATTAGTCTTTGTTTATTATGTTTAATTGGAGCAAATAAAAGCGCACGTGATTCACTGTATGGTACAAATTGCTTGATTATTTGGTCAAGGAAGCATGTACATGTACGCTATGATCTTTCTATAAACTTTGAAAAAATAACTTAAAACACCGCTTCAGTGAATTTGAGGGACCTCTGGCTTATTTCTATCTGCTCTGATCTGAATGGAATTTTCTTCAACGAAAGTTCAAACCACGTCCTTATTCGGCAACTATTTGTGACAATTGTAACGACCAAACAGGTGGACAAAGTACAAAGCAAACTATCCGATCCCATATACACTGTATTTTGAACACAAACTAACTTTTATATATAAAAAAACACCTACAGTTTTACCCGAAATACGCAGTTACTGAATTTCTTCAGTATATGCTACGCATATTTAGCTAAGAATTGCATGGTTGTCTGCTATAAAACCATGAAACATTCTTAGAAATTCGGCGTAGACGTAGGGTTAACGCTTAACTACCCACTCCTTCCTGTAGCACATAAACTTCACATAGCAGTTAGACGTTCAATGGAAACAGATAGGTGACAGCATGTAATGCGTAACGTCAATTAGCTATCTCGTATAGGGACCAACGTATCGTTAAATAATTCCAACCCAGTGATTTGGGTAATAAGCTTGACAACAGGGCCATGTAATTGAATGAATACTTGAGGCATGCAGTGCAAAATGAAGACAGAGTGATACAATTCGCCGCTAAGACCCAAAAATATCACTTCCCGTACCTCGCGGTTAGGGACAGATTAACTTGTGCTGCATGAATACGCCATGCAATAGCAACCTGTCGTTAATAAAATATCTCCGCGCATTACTGTATTCACATGTCATCATTAGAACGAATTCAATCAGTTGAAATAAAAATGTAAATCACTTGAAAATGTGTTTGCAACAGAGAAACGACACATTTTCCTGTTTTTACCACATTTACCGATTTATCTCTTAACGCAATTGAATATTTGAGTCGTTTAACGGAGTATAATGTACCAGAGTCACGCTTCGAGTACGCTTGCTCAGATGACCACAATGAGGATTTTGCATTAAATTAACCCGGTTTGAGCCGAATCAGTACAAGATACCAATACTATTTAGCATATATTTGGGCAATCTCCAACGCAAATGATTCCTTTCTAGAAACATTCCGTAATATAAGCGTCTAGTCCGTCATTCAATATTCAGCCGTCGTCCATTAAATACTTTCCTCGTCCAAAATCCCAAGACCTAATTCGAATAACAGCATCAGCACCAAATGAAAAACATAGTATCAAAAAACTTCGGCAAGAGAGAAGCGGTCAAAAGTTTTCGATGATGCCGGCAAGTCATCATGATGTTCCAAATATGTAATCCGTATCACAATGCAGGAGAGAGAGAGAGAGAGAATTAAGGTTTAATGTCGCGTTCAGCAATATTTCAGTTATATAGCGACACTCAAACAAAATTCTAAGTACTCAAGTCACTAACTTAGTAATCCAACGCATTAAAACATACACACATTGAAACTTATGTAACAGCCCGATTTCTCTCAAATAACCCAAGATGCAATCTTCCGTCACCCGACTAAAAAGATCTTCCAAAGAAGTCGCTCGATAAAAAGCATCTCTTATAATCTTAAAATCTATGCATTCGATAAGAATATGTTTCACCGTGAGATCATGATGGCATGGAACACATCTTGTGACTGACTCTTTTTTAGTAAAAGTTCGTGAGTTAATCGTGTATGGCCGATTCTACATCGCCTGATCATGGTTTGATCGAAACGTTTCTAGCTGTTCAGATGAGTATAGCCTACAGTTTTTTTGAACTCATGAAGTTTGTTATTATTCACGGCATCCCATAAAGATTGAAACAGCCGTCTCACATAAGTACAGGTAGAGGACCTGAAATCGCTATATGGGATTCCAACAGGATCAATCTCATCATCTAGGGCTGCCTTAGCAATCCGATCAGCCTCAGTATTACCTTTGATGCCAACGTGACTAGGCAACCAAAAGAACACAATATCAATCTGTTGATCAAATCTACAGTCATGTAGTTGTAGAATACTCAAGATAGTGTATCACAGTGCATAAAGAGAAGGACCTGTATATAGCGTATACATATCCCTCCTAGTAGCATTTTCGTGAGATTTACACTTTTTGAAAAGTCGATGAAAAGCAAGACAGTCATCCTCGTTTTTTTTCAACATCAGTTGCCTAATTTCTAAGTCAAACCTTTCAGAAATTGCCATTTTCGTTTTTAGAATAAGGGCTGATAGCTGATTTTATAGACAGGTTTGTGCAGCTACAGCCAGAAACTGAACGTCGGAAGTTGAAAGTATGAAGAATTCAAACCGAGCCCATCGCACCGACCAATCCCGGTCCTCTGTTCGTCTATCTGCTTCTCTTCGCTCAGACAGACACGTCTATACTGCATCCCTCTGTCGATTAATCAGTATGCGTATTGTCTATAGACGATGTGTGTTCGAGTCTCATCAGACCGCTGTGATTGAATGCTAATTCATCTTTAAAAACACTACTGTTCCCTAACGGGCTTTTCCTACCTTTCAGACACGAACACGTCGATGGTGAACCGCCTAAAAAAAATAGCGTATCCAAACAATCTGATATTTTGACCATGTAGTTTTTTTTATATATATATAAATCATTCTCGTGTGAATGAGAGGTTTCAATGGGATTTAATGGGGTTCAGTCAAAATTGTGCCCTTGGCATACTATCATAGAACAAATAACATGGTAAAAGTTGGCCTCTGCTTTTACCGCATGTATTACTAATTGAAATTAGCCACACATATGGGCCCTTCAACATGCCCAGTTCTGACAATTGAGCATTGAAGTGCCAAAATCGCATGTTATAAAATTACTTCGAAATTCTAAGTTTAAGTTCAACAAACTTCCCTCTCCGCCCAGATCTATATTCTCATCCTCGCTATTTAAATCTAAGCGCAAGTCTTATCTCATGGAAATGTAGCCTGTTTCCCCCCCTTATAATATCACGTGCTATGCATTAACTTGCCCTGTTCTTTTCTTCTATATTTGTATGTGTTAAAAGCTTTCACCTACCGTATCTGTGCCATCGTTTTTTGTAAGTGTTACGGGATAGAACAAGCCCCCAGGGGTTTTGTTCCCGCCAAAGTTTTCTGAAATCATGTCTTTGTATTGTTAGTATATAATTATTGGTGAATAAATACCTATCTATCTATCTATTTATCTAAGTGGGCTCCAGTATAAATTAGAGTTTTTCCATCAGATACGTGAAATGTTAACTGCTGATGAGAGTTTTGAGGGATATTCTAATTTTATTTTTCACTCTCATTTGATCTGAATTATCATTTGCAGGTATTGTGAGATATATCGGGGGACTTCCGGCAAAGGAAAGGTAACGAAACCCCTTAATACCATATTGCACGAAATTTATATCGTCTACCGATGGTATAAAAAATGATTTAGCTTTTCAAAATCTCAGCCCAATCTTCGTCTAGTCTTGAGTCTCCAGCGTAGCGAACATGTTACCTGTTAAGTGCGAAATATATATACGTGTACATGCATGTTCATTATGTCCGAAAACAGTCCCAATCTATGTCAGTGTTAAAGTGCAATCAACTTTCTCTTTACTGTTATCATGTTCTCTGTTGAGTGTTCAGAGCCGACTAGGTTTCCGCAGTCGTTTTAACTGATGGTTACTAAACGGCGAATTTTTATCCCTCGCGTTATTGGAAACGGTCGGAAGTCGAACATGTTCCCACATATCGTCAGCAAGAGTGGCATTATTGGTCGATGGTATAAAATATCTCCTGGCGTGTTTATGCGGCGAGCCCTCTCTTTATATCGGAAATTGTTATTTGCTATTAAAAGTGTAATACAATCGCCAGACATAACCTTCAGTAGCCAGTCGTCGTCCAAAATATAATTTTCGCTTCCGTACTTGAAAATCGTTATTAAGACAACGCTATTACGCTAATCCAAGCAAATATAGTGCAAATGTGAATAGTACAAGCCAGTGTCTTGCAAGAAAAAAACGGTCAACAGTTTCAAAGATGATAGCAAACCATCGTGATGTTTCTATCGTCAAATTCTCATCACTGGTCAGTATTTCCTTTTACAAAGAAATATCCAAGTAGTTGTATAGATGATGATTTGTCGCTGCCATCCCTTGGTGGGGACTGTTCATATGGACGCCATGAAGATTGTGTAATACAAAATCTTCCTATCACTGTTTTGGACCACATAATCTCGCACCCTTTGCTATCAGAGTGTGATATCAGAAACATTGAGTGAAGGAAACTATAGGTGGCATAGCGTTGTCGAAAAAGCTTCTGTAAATATGTTTTGTGACGCTGCTTGTACACATGTAGTCGTCACATATTCGCAATATACACATGCAGCTTAAATATTGCTGAACGCGAAGTAGGCTCTCATTTGTAAATTGTCCAGTAATGAGCCAGTCAGTCAGCCCATCCGAGTCCTTTCGTCAGCAAAATAAGGAGAACCGATGACATTAGAACCTTGATTATTGGCATGAACGTGCATTATTATAAAGCGACTGTTACCAGCAAGTTCTGAGCTGACCTACTTTTGATGAAATTTAGGGACTTATCCAGACATTTTAGGGGACTACCGCGAAACCGGAAACCCGCAAATTCTGCGCAAAACCAATGCGCAGTGGGCTCAAACCATGCTAAAATGGCGGCCCGCATGGATTTCGTCAAGAAGCACGATGCGAGTGTGAAAAGTTAGCCTCTCCACCTGCTGTACACAGGAAATAATCAATAATTATTTCTTCGATAAATAATAAAAGTAAGTCCATTAGATTGATGTTAAGCCTCCTACGCTCAGTCATAGGTCAAGGTACACACTTAAATCATATCAAACCCTACCTCGTAGGTCCTGTGACGTTAGTCACACCACTCATGTATTGTACAGGCTGTAGCAAATACTACTTGGATATGTGTACCACATACGCGTACCATTCTGAGATATTACTATCCAGGAAGGAGTAGCTGAAAATATCAAAATTGTAATCGTTTTTCAGTCTTGTAGTAAATTCAACGCAAGAGTGAGCTTTTCTCATCTTCAAACAGGTATATAGATTTATCTATACCGTTTGGACTAGGATCGTATATCTATATTCTGTAGTGGTTAGAACGTTGGCAGGCGGAAGGTCCTGAGTTCGATCCCAGGCCCAAGGACTTTAAAAATGAAACTTGTTGCTTCTTCGCTAGGCGCTCTGCAATAGAATGATGGATCAAGGATTCGTTGGCTCGATGACGCAAGCTGTGCCTGGGAGGAGAATCGTGTTTGCATGCCTACGTCATGCAACTTTGTACAAAGGTTACATTGGGACCGCTCTGGCACATGTAGGTTACCGGTACTGACATGATATGGCATAGTAAGATTCAACGTTGCTTTTAACAGTTTTTCACTCATTTCCCGTTTGGACTATCGGTTGTGTCCTTCAAATCAGTGTGAAGGTGGTTGTATAACCCTTATGTGGATTATTTCAAGCAAAGACATCGTCTACATATCGCTTGGTGACTGATAAGGAACAGGATTTGTAGTGGTCATTTGTAAATATTTTTAAGATTATGGCCTTCTATATCCAAAGTAAATGAAAGGGGAACAGTCTTATCTTCAAGTTAGACATATAATAGTGGTATACGTGTTTTTTTCTAATTTTGAAAACTGCCCACGAAACAGTCAGTTCTTCAGAATTTGACGACTTTCTCAAGAATTTACACCAATTTTGTAGGTGAATAACGGCATGTGAAGGAGGCGTATCGCTGACTTGCTTCATCCCCAGACGCTTGCACATTCTTCTGCAGTTTATTGTTATAATACAATTATAAATCGTCTGATGCTCCGTAATTTTTTTTGTAGGTCGAAAACAAAATGTCATCCTCACAAAAAGTCAGTAATAGTAATATACATCACTTTTGACGTTTTGACTAATCCAGGTTGAGTACCCATGTACTTGAGAATGTTTATGTCGTTCATATGACAGAGGGGGAGAGAGAATTAAGGTTTAACGTCGCGTTCAGCAATATTTCAGCTATATAGCGACGATCAAACAAAATTCTAAGTATTCAAGTTAATAACTTAGTAATCCAACATATTAAAACATACACACATTAAAACTTATGCAGCAAACCGATTTCTCTCAAATAACCTAACACACATGCAATCTTTCCTCACCCGACCAAAAGGATCTTCCAAGGTATTCGCTCGATAAAAAGAATCTCTTACAATCTTGAAATTTATACAGTCGATATAAGAAAATGTTTCACTGTAAGATCTTAGTGGCATGGAATACACCTTCGAACTGGCTCATTTTTAGTAAATGTTTGTGAGTTCATATGATAGAGATACACTATTGTATATATAACGAATAATGATCAGCATACGTATTTCATATTTTTAGAACATTGCGATGTCTTGACGGCATTACTTGAAACGTTTTGACCGCTTTCGTCTTGCAGGAACATAGCCTGTGTTATTGTATAATATCACTTTTTTTACTTCGTGCTAATGCTGTTATATGATTTAGTTCTTTGGATTATGGACGTGAACATTATTCGATGGACGACGGCTAAATATAGAATGATGGACCAGACTATTGTATTTGTTACTTTGAAATGTACTATTTTGTCAGATAAATAAAATCAATTGGCCTTATAAATCTTTCCAATGTTAGATATTCAAGGGCATATCAATTTTCAGTACCGACCCGAAACCACACCATTAAACGGGATAAGGAATATTCAACAACCTTATTGTATTTGGGCAGAGAGAAGATTACAAAAACGCAATAGAAACCATTCAACATCAACTTTACCCCTTCCAGAGCAACAACAATCAACAACAATCAACAATCTATCATAGATAGGCTCGGGAAAAGCATATGAAAATATAACGTATGATTAATGCATTATGTTTAAAAAAATATATTTACAATTTAAAACTGAATGAAGAAATACTTTTTTCAAATAGTTTGAGATATTTGATATAGATAAGCGCTCTACTTCTGAGCTCGATTACCATGTATCTGGTAAAAACAAATTCGTTTTAATAAGTCATAAAATTGCCATCTTTTTCTCCGCCTACGGTCACGAGATAGGATACGTTATTATCAGGGGGCAGTTGTTGATAAAGTTTAGACCCGTAATAATTGCTTGTGGATAAAATTAACCCAGTGGAAGAAACCCCAGTATAGCCGTGTGAGCAATTTGCCACAACAAGATTTCGGGCCTTTTTTCTTAAACTATCAGTATTCCCCATATACTTCATGGAGCTCGGTAGAAAAAAAGAATCTCCTTTGT
This sequence comes from Hanleya hanleyi, assembly GCA_036873755.1. NCBI lineage: Eukaryota > Metazoa > Mollusca > Polyplacophora > Lepidopleurida > Hanleyidae > Hanleya > Hanleya hanleyi. The sequence goes on from JAVTVY010015537.1 coordinate 29,252, forward strand.
AAACCTTCTTGGATATATGTGTAAATTAACGAATAACGTACACGGCTTGATGTCTTGAAATGACATGTACCTCATTCGTTTCGAGGAGAAATTTGTCATCAAACGTGAAACGTTGGCCTGTCATCCAGGTAGCCGTTTTCGATCATTTCACGAAATAATTAATATATTTTAAGGTGGAGAACACCAACAGACCGTTGGTCTCTTTGAACGATTCTATATATTGTGCATTATGTCGTATTCACTGCATGGCCATTAAGATATGGATGGTTTAAAAACTCGATTCGCTTTTCAAAACCGAGCTCTGAGTGAACCTTCTTGACGTTCTTGTACTACTTCCGGGCTCTCTATTAGATGAAAGCCTACTAGGTTTAACATTTTTGGGGTTTTTCAGACGATTAAAATCAATCCTACACTGGCATACCAAGAAGACGGCGAATTAGTTTATCTGGTGTTTAGTTCATTCTCATAGATTCTCCTCTTTGTGTCTCACTAATTCAATTATTGTTTGAACACCGGGACTGTGGTGCTATGTCTGTTGATGATATCACCTGATCCCTCTTTACAGTTTTTTTCGTCTATGTCCAGAAGCAACATTTCACTCGCCCAGAAAGTCAGTAATAACACAATATTTATGCTAGGGTAGCAAAGGTACCAACAGTTTTGGTCAGCTCTGATTGAGGTCTGTTACTTTGAAGCAGATGTCAGATTAAAGCAATTTATTGAACCATCTACCCGATCTAAATTATCCATGCAATAAATAAAACGGTCTTCTTGGACGAGCAAAGATATGGTTGAAATAGCCAAACAGAAAGCACGCAACAAACAATGGAACTTATTCCAGTTCCTCGATCAGCCGAGTTCGAACACATTGAAAATAAAGATATAAGGCTCGGTGAAAAACGAAAAAAAGATCTCGTATGATTAATTTTAGATAGAGTATGTCCCAGAAGATATATTACGCTTGTACAACGGATGAAAAACATTGAAAAAAAGAAATACCTTCACCCTTTCTTCCAGTGGATCGTTGGATAACAAATTGACATGATAGGAAATTATTCTCTTTTTCTAGGTCATTCTGATGGAAAGCCAATGTCAATTGATTTGATACATGGCCGTTTAGGTGAGAGAAAATTTGTTCAAGTCGGAAAAAAAATCATCATCCCTTTAATAAAAGGACACTGTCTCTTCTTTCGTTATAATACGACTCGTGTCTAAAAGAAAACGTAGCGTGTGGAGCAACAATGATATAGAGAATCCCACAAATCTTGACAAACCTAATCAAATGTGATGATATTTAGTTTAAAAAATGTTCAATATCCTGCATGTCTAATCCTACACTGCAGCATGTTACCCCGATCAGATTTTTTTTCAATGGCGTATGACAGGAATTCGCCTCCAACACATCATCCAATACCGCGCGTGCCAATTCTCGGGCTATTCCCCATTCCCAATACTCGGAACAACAACCACTTCACTAGTTTACAATAATCGAAAAATATTAAAAGACGAAAAGAAACCAACAAATTTTTCCTCGTATGCGATAAACTCTTTTGGATATAAAATATTCTACAGGAAAACCTAATTATTCAAGAATCAATATATGTGAAAACCGTCAGACGCATTTAATTACATTATTGGCAAAATATTGCTACTGTAGGTATCAATTTAGCAGAGTTGCTCCTGATGGTTGTGATAAGGGTATTTAACCCGTATGACGATAGGGTGAATATTTAGTTCTTCGTATCCTGTAGTAGATGTGAGGTAACTAACGCATCCTAGGTGACCGTGTGCAAAAGTTAGAGGTATTAGCATATAAGCATGACCTGACCCGTGATTGGTTAAGAGACCGGCCTGCTAGTTGGAATACAGGTGATAAATTGATATTTGAAAATGTCAGATAACTCGAATCTCTATTTTCAACGTTCTGTTAGTATTTCCTTCAGTTCTTCTTCGGATAGCATTCTGTGAGGACTTGTTTAAAGATGGCCGCGCCCATGACAATTTGTTTGTCCTCCAATATTTGCTGGTCAACGATATAATTTTTTGCCGTGAATGCCACAAAAATAATGGTTTAATTATGGTATGAATTTACTCCTGAAACAAATTCAGCAAAAATTGCTTCTCGTGGCTGACTATACTGTGAAGTCATATGGCTCTGCCAGTATGTCGGAACCTCTTCCCACTTCCCTTATATGTGTTGTAATTTTTACCTGTATATGGCGAGATTCTGCTGGTGGACGTTTCGTCCCCGAGGCCCGCCCCCTGTACAGACCTTTTGGTCTTTGATATATGTTGGCATTTGTGGGAAGTTGATGCTGGGTCGACATCGGGCCTCAATTGGCCTTACAATTTAAAACTGAATGAAGAAACACTTTTTTTTAATAGTTTGAGATATTCAATATAGATAAGCGCTCTATTGTGTTTTAAGCTCGATTATCATGTATCCGGTGAAAACAAGTTCGTTGTAGTAAGTCATAAAATTGCCATCTATTCCTCCGCCTATGGTCACGAGATAGGATACGTTATTATCAGGGGAGCAGTTGTTGATAAAGTTTAGACCCGTAATAATTGCTTGTGGCTACCATTAACCCAGTGAGAGAAACCCCAGTAATGACTGCTCCTATCGGATAGCCGTGTGAGCAATTTGCCACAACAAGATTTTCTTAAACTATCAGTATTCCCCATGTACTTCATGGAGCTCTGTAGAAAAAAAGAATCTCCTTTGTAAACCATCTTGGATATATGGATAAATGAACGAATAAAACGTACAGGGCTTGATGTCTTGAAATGACATGAACCTCATTCGTTTCGAGGAGAAATTTTTCATCAGAAATGAAACGTTGGCCTGTCATCTAGGCAGCCGTTTTTGATCATTTCACGAAATAATTAATATATTTTAAGGTGGAGAACACCAATAGACCGTTGGTCTCTTTGAACGATTCTGTATATTGTGCGTTATGTCGTATTCACTGGTCATTAAGATATGGATGAACAATATTTATGCTAGGGTAGCAAAGGTACCAACAGTTTTGGTCAGCTCTGGTTGAGGTCTGTTACCTTGAAGCTGATGTCAGCTTAAAGCCACTTACTGAACCATCTTCCCGATCTAAAGTATCCATGCAATAAATAAAACGGTCTTCTTGAACCAGCAATGGAAGATATGGTTGAAATAACAAAACAGAAAGCACGTAACAGAAAATACGCAACAAAAGAAGGAACCTATTTCAGTTCCTCGATCAGCCGAGTTCGAACAATTTGAAAATAAAGATATAAGGCTCGGTGAAAAACGAATAAAAAGATCTCGTATGATTAATTTTAGATAGAGTATGTCCCAGAAGATATATTACGGTTGTACAACGGATGAAAAACATTGAAAAAAAAAGAAATACCTTCACCCTTTCTCCCAGTGGATCGTTGGATAACAAATTGACATGATAGGAAATTATTCTCTTTTTCTAGGTCATCCTGATGGAAAGACAATGTCAATTGATTTGATACATGGCCGTTTAGGTGAGAGAAATTTTTTTCAAGTCGAAAAAAAAAATTGTCGAAGAGAAAGATAACGAAATGTCATTCATCATCCCTATAATGAAAGGACACTGTCTCTTCTTTCTTTATAATACGACTCGGGTCTAAAAGAAGAAAACGTAGCGTGTGATGCATTTGACTATGGAGCAACAATGATATAGAGAATCCCACAAATCTTGACAAACCTAATCAAATGTGATGATATTTAGTTTAAAAAATGTTCAATATCCTGCATGTCTAATCCTACACTGCAGCATGTTACCCCGATCAGATATTTTTTAATGGAGTAAGACAGGAATTCGCCTCCATCACACCATCCAATACCGCGCGTGCCAATTCTCGGGCTATTCCCCATTCCCAATACTCGGAACAACAACCACTTCACCAGTTTACAATATTCGAAAAATATTAAAAGACGAAAGAAACCAACAAATTTTTCCTCGTACGCGATAAACTCTTTCGGATATAAAATATTCTACAGGAAAACCTAATTATTCAAGAATCAACATATGTGAAACCGTCGGACGCATTTAATTACATTATTGGCAAAATATTGCTACTGTAGGTATCACTTCAGGAGTTGCTCCTGATGGTTGTGATAAGGGTATTTAACCCGAATGACGATAGGGTGAATATTTAGTTCTTCGTATCCTGTAGTAGATATGAGGTAACTATCGCATCCTAGGTGACCGTGTGCAAAAGTTAGAGGTATTAGCATATAAGCATGACATGACACGCGATTGGTTAAGAGACCGGCCTGCTAGTTGGAATACAGGTGATAAATTGAAATTGATATCGTATGCGATAAACTCTTTTGGATATAAAATATTCTACAGGAAAACCTAATTATTCAAGAATCAATATATGTGAAAACCGTCAGAGGCATTTAATTACATTATTGGCAAAATATTGCTACTGTAGGTATCAATTTAGCAGAGTTGCTCCTGATGGTTGTGATAAGGGTATTTAACCCGTGTGACGATAGGGTGAATATTTAGTTCTTCGTATATCCTGTAGTAGATATGAGGTAACTAACGCATCCTAGGTGACCGTGTGCAAAAGTTAGAGGTATTAGCATATAAGCATGACCTGACCCGTGATTGGTTAAGAGACCGGCCTGCTAGTTGGAATACAGGTGATAAATTGATATTTGAAAATGTCAGATAACTCGAATCTCTATTTTCAACGTTCTGTTAGTATTTCTTTCAGTTCTTCTTCGGATAGCATTCTGTGATGGCCGCGCCCATGACAATTTGTTTGTCCTCCAATATTTGCTGGTCAACGATATTATTTTTTGCCGTGAATGCCATAAAAATAATGGTTTAATTATGGTATGAATTTACTCCTGAAACAAATTCAGCAAAAATTGCTTCTCGTGGCTGACTATACTGTGAAGTCATGTGGCTCTGCCAGTATGTCGGCACCTCTTCCCACTTCCCTTATATGTGTTGTAATTTTTACCTGTATATGGCGAGATTCTGCTCGTGGACGTTTCGTCCCCGAGGCCCGCCCCCTGTACAGACCTTTTGGTCTTTGATATATGTTGGCATTTGTGGGAAGTTGATGCTGGGTCGACATCGGGCCTTACATACTAGTCTTTTGTGTTAAGTGCCGTCATTTACATCTGACGACGATACAGCTCACCAATCTCCAATGTACGAGTTGTCACAGCGAAACAGCTCACCAATTACCAGTATACGAGTTGTCAGAGCATTTCCATCATAGCTCTCTAGATTTGTATCTAATACCGCTTATGCCGGTGCTAGGGGCCGTGTGGTCATATCATCCAAGTTGCCACATGAACAGGTACAATAAAAGCGTACCTGAGATACAACACATATCACGAATCGTTAGATTCTTGGTATGTGCTTTAGAATAGGGTAACCGGAAGACTATACTGTGAAGTCATGTGGCTCTGCCAGTATGTCGGCACCTCTTTGCACTTCCCTTATATGTGTTGTAATGGGTATGAAACCATTGTGGCGATACGGGGATAACTAGTTCTTGGTAACCTGCAGGTATAGCGGAACTAATACATCATGCTCTCTGATGAACCATGCAGTTCAGTACAAAACGTAAGGCTATCCCGTTCATCTAATGTTCGGCGTTTACATTAACAGTCATTATCGTAGAGTTATAGATATGGTTCCTTTTGGAACGACAGGAAATTAAAGAAGAATACTAGTTTTCAGTGGGAATTTGGAGAAACTGTTAGAAGTTAATGCACAAATAACTTCAAACGTGGCTGAATCATTGTTGCTACGTGAAATGATTGGGATAGGATATGTCACAGAGCATATTTAATGGCAACATATCTTGGCGCCTTTAGTGGATATTTATTTACCATCGTCATACATGCAGACGAAGTAACGATTTCATAGCATGACTACTTCCAGGCTGCGGAATCAGATTTAGACCATTTACATTATCAAAATCGCTTTTGTTCTCGATACAATAATACATCATGGAACTATTAGATTAGTTCACCTATTAACCGTCAGTTTGACACAGTTATTCGATTTTCCATTAAATGAGACCTAGTACATTAAATCAACCCCTGTTTTAACTTGATCAATAAAAGGCTATCTCGGTTACCAAGCTTTTTTTGCAATTTAATGTTGAATCCAACCTTATCCAATTGATTGCCCTCCATTCAAAGAAAAAAATAACCAGAAAAGAACCATGTCGGTGGTGATCATAAATCTATTGTTGCGTGGGCAACTCGCCGGAATTAACCATTAAATTATCTAGAACGGTTAACGAATATCAACACACTTTCAGACAACAATCACATGAGATTAACCAAACGTAAATCTCACACTAACCCATAAAGTTCCGGAATAACCACAACCTATTCCAGGCATGCATTACGTTCTCCTTCTCGCCTTTCCATTCAGCGTTGTCATGGTCCGACGAACTGTGCTGGAGATGACCGGAGTGCATCCGTCTGCACGGTAAACGCATATGGCGAACGGCTATGGTAGTCCACCCCTGCCATAATTCATTGCGTTGAGCAGTTAACAATGTTATGAAGTTTTATTTTCAATACATTGAAAATCAACCAATCCTAAGCCTCGAAATTCTATATACTGAAAATGCAATATCAATACAACAGCTAGACATAACTCTTCTCTGAATTTGTTCGAATCTAACAGAAAATGGCGAGGCCCTTAATGGACCGTAGCGCAAAACACCATAAGGGAGGACGGCATAATTACCAAAGTCAGATTGTGTAATGCAGACTGTTTAGGTTATTTTTACTTGACTCTCTCTGTACCGGCATTTTTAACAGTTTCAAGCTGGTATTAACGCTGTCATGAACATGAATGAAGCGATGATATAATTGTCACCACATACGTTGTGTCAAAGACCATACTCCGGACAAGATATAATATGATGAAAATATTCGTCTAGAAATTTCTCATTTTTGTATGCCAATGAAACGCAATGATTTAACTATATTTTTATATTTAACTATACGGTACAGACAGGGTTAAGCAATTTTAGTATACCTTATGTTAGAATGTTGTATTTTGATTGGACGAGCGCAGCTAGTGTATGTTTCGGGTTATAGTTCCCGGTGTGGATGATAATTCTCGCACGTGAGGGTATTATTGTTCCAGTCAGTAAAAATTGTCTCTCTTCATCATGGAGACTGGGTGTATTTCGCGCGTGCAACTGTGGCCGCTGTCTGCATGTACCCGGTATATGTGAAACAACATCAACGCGATGTGCCGACAAACACACAACGAAACAGTGAGGTAAATAAGAAGGAATGTACAGAAGATTTTCTGATAACAAAATGCGTAATTGTACCGGGACTATCTGGAACAATAGTTAGTGAACAGTATGAAATTCAAACATGTTTACTGAAGCTTTAATACTGGACTCGTGGTTGGCGTCTTCGACTGCCGCACAGTGACAACGACGTGTGATTGAAGTTTTCTCTGATATATCCGCCTCTTTTTCTAATTCTATGTTTAGAATTCTAGGTTACAAATCAGTAAATAACATTCGGAATGATTTATTCGATTCACAATAAAGCAGTTTCAGTTGTTTTCTTGGCAGACGAACAGCATAATTTCTTCTGTCATTTCTCACGCTTTGATTTTGATTTCCATATTATGGCCGATATCAGAAGCAGAATAAAATATAGCAACGAGTTGCAATCCTCGGATTGCAAGCACCCATGGCAACCAACGAACCAGCAGCATCAGTTTTAGACCAGGAAGCCACCCTATTTGGCGAAACGTCATTTGCTTCGTTTTGATCGAACATACACAATCCGTCAATTCACAAATTTGGGTGCTTTTCATCCGAGAATTGCGGAAAACTATTGGAGCTACATTGAAATATTTCCGAAAGAGCTGCTCCTGGACAATATAATGCAACAAACTGCAAGGCTGTACCATCTATAGTTCCCGAGTTATAGCCCCTACAAGATGTGTTCAGTTTCTGACAAAATTCAAGATGGCGGCCAAACCACGTGACCTAGGAGCAAATTTTTTGCATATTCGTGATCGCCATATGGCAATGCATATATCTAGCCACTTTCCCCGTCCAAATCCTTCATTTGAAAATCCGACAATTTTGATTGGTCAATGGCGGCCATTTTGTTTTATATAGCAAAATTTCAAATAGGATTTTGAGAGCTCCAGATCCATCGAACATGTGTGCCAAGTTTCGAGGCAATCGGTCCAGTGGTTCCAGAGAAGAAAATCTTGGAAGGTTTTAGGATAAATCCAAGATGGTCGCCAACGATTCTGACCAATGGGCTTCTTCCTAGGATATCCATTAGACCTAAAGGGCCACAACCACCAGGTGAAATTTCAGCTTCGACGATGCAGTAATATTGATTTTATAGAATGGACAAAATCTGGCGGAAAGAATAAAAATAATAAATATAGCAACGAGTTGCAATCCTCGGGTTGCAAGCACCCATCGCTACCAATGAGCCAACAGGGCCTCATTCAGCATCAGCGTGTCCCATAAGAAAGATATAGTCATTTCCACTATCGAAATCTGTTACATGAAAATCCGATAATTGACAAATTTGGGTGAATTACAATGAAGAATAACGGGAAAACTATTGCAGATAGGTGAAATCGGGTGGCACATTTCCGAAAGGGCTGCTCCTGGACAACATAATGCAACAAACTACAAGGCTGTACCTCTCGTAGTTCCAGAGATATAGGCTCTACAATATGTGCTCCATTTCTGACAAAATTCAAGATGGCGGCCAAACTACGTGACCTAGGTGCAAAATTTTTGCATATTCGTGATCGCCATATCGCAATGCATATATGTAGTCACTTTTCCCGTCCAAAACCGTTATTTGAAAATCCGACAATTTTGATTGGTCGATGGCGGCCATTTTGTTTTACAGAGCAAAATTTCAAATAGGATTTTGAGAGCCCCAGATCCATTGAACATGTGTACCAAGTTTCGAGGCAATCGGTCCAGTGGTTCCAGAGAAGAAGATCTTGGAAGGTATTAGGGTAAATCCAAGATGGCTGCCAACGATTCTGACCAATGGGCTTCTTCCTAGGCTATGCATTAGACCTAAAGGGCCACAACCACCATGTGAAATTTCAGCTTCGACGATGCAATAATATTGATTTTATAGAATGGACAAAATCTGGCGGAAAGAACAAAAATAATAATAATAAGAATACCAATAATAAGAGGTTTGCACGCCTCTGGCTTCCAACCCTAATAAGAATACCAATAATAAGAGGTTTGCACGCCTCTGGCTTGCAACCCTAATAATTCCGAATATACTTAATTGGACGTTTATCTGCGTGCAGTACTCTGAAATCATGGGATTGCACTCGTTCATGCGATAAATATTGATGTCATAAATTCCACACCTCTCGAAACAATTTTTACCACGGTTTAGCGGAAGGAGCTGAAGACCACCAAGGAGCAACCCTTGGCGGCCATGTGCAAATCACCAAGGTCACTCCCGTAGCAGTTAGTGTTAGGGATCGTTTCCATTAATCGTTTTTTCTTCAGTCGCGATTTTTCTTCAATTTTCTCGATTGAAAAACGATCAATCGCGAATCAGTCGCGAGGATATCGAGAAAAAAAATGAGAAAAAACGATTGAACCTTTTCTGGAAAAAACCATTCTCTCGCCATATCGTTTTTGAATCGTTTACCCATGCGCGATCCGTTCTTGATCGCGAATCTTCAATCGCGAGAGAATCGGTTTTTTTCAAGGCGCGAGAGAATCGTGAGGCGGAGTGATATTTGACACATAGGCCGTGTTGCCGTCGTACGCCGCTCTATCCGCGAACTGGGAACTACATGTAATGTTGATTGCGGATTTGTCGATGGAAAAACCTATATTACTATACTATACTGTATAAATGCGTAAGATAACCGAATAATATATATGATTCACGATCTATAGTCTCCTACAAGCCGAAGTAGGGCGTATGCTGGAAATATCTTTTCATATTCCTGTACCATGCTTCCTGTGACGTTCGCGCTCAGATTTACTCTGGCGAAGCGTAAATGACAAAATTACATGTTTATTCAATAATCGTGTGAGTCGACAATGTATTAATGATACAGGATGATAGTCACAATATCTTGTTTTGTAAATACCGGGTACAGGTCATAAGTGGATTTGAGTTCGTTGATTGCATTATCAGAATGATTACGGCACAGGCGTGATAGAGGTGTGAATGGGCGCATGGCGATAACCCAGAACAGCTTAGCCCTCCAGCCGAGAATTTCCACGTTAATTAAGGTGAAAAATAGTGTATTTAAATATGTATATTTTGTTATAGTAAAACATACATTAGGCAAGGGTATCCATTCATGTTTTGGTACAGTTTTTAAACTATTGAGATGTGAATAAGTTAAAAAAATCACCATAAAGTTAATTTTATTTATTATAAGAATATTCGCGGCAGTGATTTCATATTTATATCAAATACATATCTTTTTGATTGAATCGCATATAACGGTTGGATTCGCATATGTACAATACTTTTTATTTTAATTTTATATTTTGATAAATGAACTATGAATGATTCCAAAGGGAAGCTCAAGCCAAAAACCAACTGAATATTATATAATTTCATCTCTTACTGGATTAACCAGTTGTGAAAATTTTTACAAATAGCCCGCGCTATATATTAATAATTAAGTGCTTGCGAAGACTCAAAAGCCCCGTATGGCAATGTTATATTCAATACAGCGCCATCTATCTACACAAGGAAAATGGTGATCGTAGGACAAAAAACCACGCATACAGCGAAAATCTGATGAATCAACTCAAAATTTCAGCCCGCACAGATGCCAAAAACGTTCACGAAAAATACTACACAAGAAATCTGGAATAATACCAGCTTTAAAACACAGAAATACCCAAAATAATAGACGAAATTGCAAGTGCAAATGACCCAATCTGACCATATCCGGGCCTGTGTCCCGTACAAAATATATGTAAATATGAAGTTATAATTATATGCATAACCATTATTCCTATGTATATATATAAATATTTGTTTTCAATTTCTTTCAATATCCCCATCGTATCTATATAACCGCCAACTGTGCAGAAACACGCTATAGCTTTACACTAGGCAAAGAATGGAAAAGGAAGAAGAAAAAATGATCGAACTTTATATAGTCTGACTGAAGTGTTAGAAACTCGAACGTGTATGCGGGTCAGTCAGGCTGAACCAATGGCGTACTACTTTCGGCTATAATCCTCAATCGTTTTTTTCAATCGTTTATATTTTCTCGATTAAAAAGCGATTGAATCGCGATATCGCTTTTTATTCGCGAGAATTTTCTCGATTGAAAAACGATTGCCAACAGAAAAAAAACCATTCGAACAGCGATCGCGAATGAATCGTTTATTTTGAAGAAAAAAAACCATTCCCTCGCGCCTTGGAAAATCGCGACTTCGAGAAAATTTGACGAAATAAACGATTCATTCGCGAACGATAATTGGAAACGGTGCCTTAATTGGTGATATCCTATCCCCCAGATCTATCCATGGACATTTGGTGCTGCATTTTAAAGGGTGGAAGAATTTGGTTTAAGGTCACACTCAAGATTATTTCACTCACGGTGACATCCAGTTTGAATGGCAGAGAAGCTCGGAGTACCCGAAGTGAACCACCGCCCGTCGGCAGGTAATTGCTTTTTTAGATATCGCTACAGCTATTAGCATGTGGTACCATCAAATAGTCAATCCATGCAGAGGATAGAAGTATCGACGGCTACAGTATCAGTGGAGATCGGGCACAATGATTTTGAAATGATTTCGTTTCACATTTTTTGCTGCTGTTGTTGTTGTTTACTGCTATCCTTCGGACTTTGCAGCAATGAATCTCTAAACATGCTAACGAATAATAACGAGATAAAACATTATCTATTGTGTATTGTGTTGTATCATTTCGCCACCACGCATCCTAGGGTCGAACGTTTTCCGGTGAATTTTTAACTACTTGGCTTGACGTACAGCTACAATAGAATCCCTTTCTTTACCTTCTGTGTGGCACATCCTTCATTGAGACAAGAGATTAGGACAGATTCTTGTAAATACCAAGGGATTCCAGAAAAGTTTGGAGTAATGAAGACCAATTTTCATAGCCATCATTTCAGTATGTGTAATTACAGCTATAGAGCTCGAGACTCGAAATGAACTAGAAATTGTTGCGAACGTCGGATGTTTCCTCTCCTGGGACTGATTTCCAGTGATTAACGACCATTTTGATCATAATTCTGTAACAATACTATGATTGATAGGGTCATTATGCCTTTGATAAAACATTATTTATTTTAATAAATCCCCATCAACCGTAAGAAAGCAATATATTTCCCTATTAACACTGATGGGAAACTTCTTTTCGATTTTATCAGGTTTTTTTCTCCCTGTTTAGTTAATAGCCTCATTCAATAGGGCGAAAATACAAAAATAAGCATTCGTACAAGTATAATTTTTTATTACTTGATCGGCCACAATTTCCCATGTAAACCAAAGATGGAACTGTAAAGTAGCAGACTGAACTTATACAGACGGCTTTTTACAAAACCGTGAAGACATATTTAGTAAAAAAAACATACCAAATTTAGTAGCATATATATTACTTTTCCATCGTGAGACCATCAACATGTGTCTGGCATGCATTAATGCCCTCTTCATTCGTCTTGATATCTATCATATCCCTTCGACAAAATGAGTAACGGTCCTGTGGCCTAAGTGAGTTGCTCTTTGAAATTGATATACTGAGCTTGCTTTTTCTGTGGAAGGAATGGAAGTAGAGTGGTTGGTGGAAGATTAATGGCATATACCCATCAGATGCGACACTCAGTAGCCATGCATCTTCCATCAAGAAGTGTGATATTCCTGGAAGAGATCCATGGTACAAATAAGATATTGTGTATTTATGAGCAGTATCTTACATCTGTCGATCACATGCAACCATGACTTACATGATCTGACGGTCACATAGCTCATACATTTTTATCATTTATGCTAACAGTCATTATAATACATATAAATATCTCATTTAATTTTAAGCCGGTACGATGTGTAAGTGGTTACGTGGTCCAAGGTGCCAACATGAGCATCTACAATAAAAGCTTGGCTGAGATGCAGAACACCACAGGGATGTCTGTTAAGTGGAATGCAGCTAGAATAGCGACCTGTGGGTTCATGTGACTTCATGTCAGCAACTCCCCGCATGGTATGTTATCTCTTAACTATACATTCTTCACTGTTTGTAGTTGAAAAAAAAAATACAATTTAACATCGAGTATGATGATTTGAATAAATGCACTGAGCGATCTTCGATTTATTTTTTTATTGATGAATCCCCATAAGCGCAAATATGAAATATCATTCATAACAGGAAATATTGGGACGTCTTTCGAACAAAGCGAAAATAACTACATCACTGCGGGGAGTCTTGAAATTGCTGTATAGTGCAGATAAACCCAGTTTCTATGAGATGTGATCCTCGTCTACGTCATTGCCCGTAATTGCGAAAAGCAATACTCCAATAAATTATTTTATATGCTGATGTCTCCCTGCTATGCTGTCGCGGATTACATGTTTAAACGCGACAGATGAAGGAACCCCATTACCAGAGAGTCAAGACGATGTTTCTGGGTTGGTAGAACTACGGACCCCTTCATCGGGCTAGTTTAATGTCTGCTGTATATGACTTGTACATCTTATGTCGATTTATGATCTTTGAGCTATTTTTTTCTAAGTTTTATAACATATCGGCAATAAAAAGTTCTTGTAATGTATTGTATTTTCACATTTGAAATTTTTATGCCGATACGCAATATTATCAAATTACCTTGTGCAACACCGCTGACACTACTCAACTAAATTGAAATGTGTGTAATGTATTTATCATACAGAAACGAAATTGGGAATCGATCAGGTCTTCGCGGATGTCTAAAAAAATGTACACTCAGGTTTGTTTTATTCCTCTCACTATCCCTGAGACTTGGGCTCTATGCAATGTCTGTATATGTCTATTAATTTAAATGTAATCAATGTGTCTCCGGTGAGACCGTTCCGCGTCGTCGAGCCATACAGGATGACGAACCTCTCATTGATGTGGAGGGAGCGGCCCAGTGGTAGGAGTGTTAGTTCGTTATGGCCAGGTACTGGGCGTCGAAGACTACGAGCGTTTGAGTCCTATCAGACCACTCTTACCCTGCTTATATCCACATCCAAAGCAGTCGATTGATGCTATATACGTTCATAAACAGGTGTCGATAATCACCCCCCTCCCCCAGCCTTTCTCTTCCTAATTACATGTATGTTATCACTCCATGTAATTAATCAATTCATATTTATATCATTTCTTAATCACATAATCAATTAATATATTATATATATAGTAATGCTATTTAGAAAGTAGGTAACATTTATATCCAATTATTTTTAGGATGTCATATATGATATGGGCTTTAGGAGCTGTGCCATTATTCAGTCTATCAGAGGGGTAGTAAATGTACGTAATTTCGACTCCGTTCTCCGATCTTCATCTTTTGTGGGAGCTGAGGTAGCCGAGAGGACTAGAGCACTTGCATTTACTGTTGGCGATTAGGTGCCAAACTCTGAGGGCGCGGATTCGAGTCTCGCACGACACTGACCCATCCAGCACTAGCATTTTTGCTTTATCAAGAATGTGACATCCTAAAAATAATTGGATATAAATGTTACCTACTTTCTAAATGGCATTACTATATATATAATGTCGGCTTTAGGAGCTGTGCCATTATTCAGTTTATCGGGGGGGGGAGGGGGTAGCTACGTAATCTAGACTCCGGTCTCCGAACTTCCTCTTTTGTGGAAGCTGAGGTGGCCGAGTGGTCTAGAACACTTGCGTTTACTGCTGGCGATTTGATGCCAAACTCTGAGGGCGCGGGTTCGAGTCTCGCACGAGACTGACCCATTCAGCACTAGCATTTGTGCTTTATCAAGAAAGTAAAAATAATTGGATAAAAATTAATGTATTCGTCATACTAGTGTCAATAACCACTCTTTTTAACTGAATTATTAGTTCATTTAATTAATGAATTTCCATACAGTCAACTCTTTTGGCAGTCACCCCCCCCCCCTCCTTAAATAATTCAATGATCATTATACGATTATACTTATTCCATACTATCATCATAATTACGATTGATGTACTCTAAAAATATTGGAAACACACAAGAGGACTAGATAAAGCTCTCCCCTCCCAATACTCTTAGTGGTCCTTCGTCACCCAATAATAAAGGTACAGCACCAATATCAGTGGCAGCGGAACAATGACTTTCGTAGACTATCAGCATCCTCACATGTCGGGAGCCAAATAAATTGGTGGAATGTCGATTTTTACGAACGTATTCACAATTAATTGAACTAAACAGGGTGAACATTTCGCACAACTGATACATCCATTCAACAAATGCATCTCATTTTCCATCACGTGAAGAGAACCCTTGTTCTGCTAATAACTGTCGGAGCTGAGTCCAGCGGATTTAAACAACTTGCGACTCATATAGGGCTAGATAAATAATAATTAATATATTTAAGTTATTAAATGGCGAAACAATTAAGGGGACAGTTATTGTTAAGACATGAGTTCCATGTCCTGCTGATTGCGGGCTAAAGTCACGTTGTTTGTAGACAACTGAAACAGGATATTTTCTCAAGTTCCCTGGGCGAATTTTATTAAATGATTTTATTGTTTCCCTGATACTAGTAAAGTTGATGATCATATGCTGAGTGCCTGTGGCTGATGTGTGTAAGAATAACAACAACGAGGGACTGCGAAGAAAGGCTACAGTTTTCCTTTATGTTTAGCGTGATCATAAACATCTCATAGCATGAGTAATTTAATACTTGTATATTGACAGAAACAATAGGATCCGAGTAAATTTGGGGCGGAAATGTTCGAAATCATAGCCCGCGATAGTTTAGTCATGTTATAGTCTATTCACATAATCTTAGGTAAAGTCAAAATGGCGGGTCCAAAAGAAAGTTGCATATTGGATATTTCTCGTCCAATTTTGGCGTTTTGCTTGTATCAACATGCCCAAAGCGCCTGAATTACCATGTACTTGATGCACTCTATACACGATCGTTGAAAACTGTCTAATAATTCTGCAATACCATATTAGAACGACGATTGTATGTGGACCAGGAAACTAAGGCTAACATGGATCGAATTTTCGATAAGCCAATCTATGCTACACTGGTTGATAGAAAACCGATATTCGCGAAATTTTACTTGCGCGTGAATTTGCCACGAATAACCTGGCCTGAGAGATAGCATCTAAACATGAATTCCGTTGATCCTGCTTTTACATTCCCAGGTGTATTATCGACCCAGGATACATCACCTTTTGAACAGTTTACCATGAAAAACTGGCAATTAAGGATTCATATATGCAGGAATTGGGAATAACGAATAAGTATATATCTCGTGTATTTCACCGACACATGGCCGCCACAAATCACAATCTCTGTAAAGTTCAGCAAGCCAGAAATTAATTCCGTGTCCCTACACTAGAAAACGAATGGTTGATGAAGGCCTAAGCACGAGTATTATAGATCGTGGCTTAAGTGTGTACTATAACCGAATATATACGCTCTCCAACCCATGTCTGAGACTCAGATATTGTTCCCACTCTAGCCCATGTTTGGGAGTGAGATAATTCTCCCACTCCAGCGAATGTCTGAAACTGAGATAGTGTTCCCACTCCAGCCCATGTCTGGGACTGAGATAGTGTTCCCACTCCAGACCATGTGTGGGACTGAGATAGTGTTCCCACTCCAGACCATGTCTTGGACTGAAATAGTGTTCTCACTCCAGCCCATGTCTTGGACTGAGATATTGTTCCCACTGTAGTCCATGTCTGGGAGTGACAGAGTTTCCACTCAATGTCTGGAACTGAGATAGTGTTCCCACTCCAGCTAATGTCTGGGATTGAGATAGCGTTCCCACTCTAGCCCATGTCTGGGACTGAGATAGTGTTCTCACTCCAGTCCCTCCCTGTGACTGAGATATTGTTCCCGCTCCAGCCAATGTCTGGGGCAGTCAATGTTTGGGACTGAGATTTTGTTCCCACTCCAGCCCATGTCTGGGACGGAGATATTCTTCCCACTCTAGTCCATGTTTGGTATTGGGATAGGATTCCCACTCCAGCCCATGTCTGGGGCTGAGATATTGTTCCCACTCCAGTACATGTCTGGGGCTGAGATATTGTTCCATCTTCAGACCATGTCTAGTATTGGGATAGTGTTCTCCCTCCAGCCCATGTCTGGGACTGAGATAGTGTTCTCACTTCAACACATGTCCGAGACTGATATAGTGATCCCACTCTAGCACATGTCTGTGACTGAGATAGTGATCCCACTCTAGCACATGTCTGTGACTGAGATAGTGTTCTCACTCCAACAGATGTCCGAGACTGATATAGTGATCCCACTCTAGCACATATCTTTGACTGAGATAGTGATCCCACTCTAGCACATGTCTGTGACTGAGATATTGATCTCACTCTAGCATATGTCTGTGACCGAGATAGAGATTCCACTCTAGCACATGTCTGTGACCGATATAGAGATTCCACTCTAGTACATGTCTGTGAATGAGATAGTGATCCACTCTAGCACATGTCGGGGACTGAGATAGTCATCCCACTCTAGCACATGTCTGTGACTGAGATAGAGATCCCACTCTAGCACATGTCTGTGAATGAGATAGAGATTCCACTCTAGCACATGTCTGGGACTGAGATAGAGATCCCACTCTAGCACATGTCTGTGAATGAGATAGTGATCCCACTCTAGCACATGTCTGTGACTGAGATAGTGATCCACTCTAGCACATGTCTGTGACTGAGATAGTGATCCACTCTAGCACATGTCTGTGAATAAGATAGTGATCCCACTCTAGCACATGTCTGTGAATGAGATAGTGATCCCACTCTAGCACATGTCCGTGAATGAGATAGTGATCCCACCCTAGCACATGTCTGTGAATGAGATAGTGATCCCACTCTAGCACATGTCTGTGACAGATAGTGATCCCACTCTAGCACATGTCTGTGAATAAGATAGTGATCCCACTCTAGCACAGGTCTGTGAATGAAATAGTGATGCACTCTAGCACATGTCTGTGAATAAGATAGTGATCCCACTCTAGCACATGTCTGTGAATGAGATAGTGATCCCACTCTAGCACATGTCTGTGACTGAGATAGAGATTCCACTCTAGCACATGTCTGTGACTGAGATAGTGATCCACTCTAGCACATGTCTGTGAATAAGATAGTGATCCCACTCTAGCACATGTCTGTGAATGAGATAGTGATCCCACTCTAGCACATGTCTGTGAATGAGATAGTGATCCCACCCTAGCACATGTCTGTGACAGATAGTGATCTCACTCTAGCACATGTCTGTGATTGAGATAGAGATCCCACTCTAGCACATGTCTGTGACTGAGATAGTGATCCACTCTAGCACATGTCTGTGAATGAGATAGTGATCTCACTCTAGCACATGTCTGGGACTGAGATAGTGTTCTCACTCCAACACATGTCCGAGACTGATATAGTGATCCCACTCTAGCACATGTCTGTGACTGAGATAGTGATCCCACTCTAGCACATGTCTGTGACTGAGATATTGATCTCACTCTAGCACATGTCTGGGACTGAGATAGTGATCCCACTCTAGCACATGTCTGTGACTGAGATAGTGATCCACTCTAGCACATGTCTGTGACTGAGATAGTGATCCCACTCTAGCACATGTCTGGGACTGAGATAGTGATCCACTCTAGCACATGTCTGGGACTGAGATAGAGATCCCACTCGAGCACATGTCTGTGACTGAGATAGTGATCCAATCTAGCACATGTCTGGGACTGAGATAGAGATCCCACTCTAGCACATGTCTGTGAATGAGATAGAGATCCCACTCTAGCACATGTCTGGGACTGAGATAGAGATCCCACTCTAGCACATGTCTGTGACTGAGATAGAGATCCCACTCTAGCACATGTCTGTGACTGAGATAGAGATCCTACTCTAGCACATGTCTGTGACTGAGATAGAGATCCCACTCTAACACATGTCTGTGACTGAGATATTGATCTCACTCCAGCACATGTCTGTGACTGAGATAGTGATCCCACTCTAGCACATGTCTGTGACTGAGATAGTGATCCCACTCCAGCACATGTCTGTGACTGAGATAGTGATCCACTCTAGCACATGTCTGGGACTGAGATAGTGATCCCACTCTAGCACATATCTGTGACTGGGATAGTGATCCCACTCTAGCACATGTCTGTGACTGAGATAGTGATCCCACTCTAGCACATGTCTGGACTGAGATAGAGATCCCACTCTAGCACATGTCTGTGACTGAGATAGTGATCCACTCCAGCACATGTCTGGGACTGAGATAGAGATCCCACTCTAGCACATGTCTGTGAATGAGATAGTGTTCCACTCTAGCACATGTCTGTGACGGAGATAGAGATCCCACTCTAGCACATGTCTGTGAATGAGATAGTGATCCACTCTAGCACGTCTGTGACTGAGATAGAGATCCCACTCTAGCACATGTCTGTGACTGAGATAGTGATCCACTCTAGCACATGTCTGTGACTGAGATAGTGATCCCACTCCAGCACATGTCTGTGACTGAGATAGTTTTCCAAATGCAATGAACCGCTACAGCAATTCTGTGATTGGTTGGATGCTTTCGCAACTTTCTATAGAATCCAATGAAATTAAGGGATTTATTTTTGATAAACGTAACTCAAAGCCATGTAAGGGAGCCGTTCAATATAATAATGTTCTCTGAACGGTTGAGCAAGATGCTCAATCTTAACAGTAATCATTGTATTTACTGGTGGATCATATTGTGCAATTTATATTACTAGCCGCTTGTGTAGTATTTTACTGGTAAGAGTACTACAAAGAATGAGAGAATAAAAGAAAGATCCTGATGTTTTGTTTATCACTATTTAAAATCTGATTACGAGGGTTTTCTCATTAAAGAAAATATACCGTCTTTTTAGCTATGGCGACCGAAGTCATTGGTAATTGAATTTTTCAAAATTGTTAATAAACCATCGTACCTGCACGACTTGGTTAAAGCAAAGTCTCCATCGGATGCATTCGGATATACAAATCTCCTGTATAAACATCGAGTTTTCACAACAAGGTATGGCATAAATTCGTTTGGTTTTAGATGTGCAATTAACTGGATCTACTTTCCAAATGACTTCAGGAAAGCTGAAAATTTTGCTTCTTTCAAAGAATTAATATATACATGGAATAGGTATGGATTCCTAAATGCATTGTTTTTATATAAGCTAATCCCTTATTATCAACTGCCTTTCGCGTGCACCTGCTTTTATCCAATATGCTCATCTTGCTTCATTACAAATCATTATATCCTGTTTCTTATCTCGTATTTAAACAGGGGACAGCGAGTCTTTTATTCGCCCTGCGCTTCGACGGTGTCAACCAGGGATCATCATTTGTCCCGTGGGCATAACCTTCTACTCTGATTGTTTTAATCAGTTATTATTATAAGTATTATTATAAGTATCATTATATCTTTAGATGTCTTTTCTTCACAATGATTTTATACTTGATAACACATACTTTACCCATTGATGCTTTTTCGCCGACGATGTTTTACTATTCCTATTTTATTAACTTATTTATATACAGTAATTACAAGCGTCTGGTCCGTCATTCATAATTCAGCCGTCGTCCATTAGAGAATATCCGCGTCCATAATCCAAAGACCTATTCCATATAACAGTATTAGCACCAAATTCAAAAAGACAATCATAGTATACATAAACATAGGTAGACTGCTAAATAATTGTATTAATTTTACTATTCGTAATCTTGTACAGTCCTTCTCTGTGCTGTTTACTCTTAATATCGTTACTCTAGTTGGTAGAAATAGATCATTAAAGCTAGTTTTATTTATAACCAGACAAGTTTAAATAAAGTTTGTCTATGTTTGTCTTGAAAATTTGAATAGACCAACAAAGGTTTGTTCAGAACTGGAAGATAGAACCCTTCATTCACTGGATTTTCTACCCGAAAATTACGTTTCCATTTGGATTGATTTGTCAGGAATAAAGAAAATATAGAAATAGATATCATAACCCAAAGACATTTATTTATTACATTTCATAATATAGCGACAACATACCTGATGCCTTCTGAGGAATTATGACCGAAATCTTTTAGAGATTATACTATCGACAGCTGGGGGAAGGATATTTGCCAAACCAACGGCTGTAATCGTTGAGCATTGGGAATGCTGATGTTGTTGCTGCTGTTGCCTAGAAATCAGTAGCAGTAGTGTGTTTCTCAGTTCGTCAAGCTCTCCACGTAGTGAGGAGATTTCGTTCGGAGGTATTACAGTAGGAGACCGTCCCTCTGCTGTAGGCTGCAGTTCCGCATAGTTCATTCCTCCCACATTAGGAATCTTCTGCGTATCTCCCATCGGTCTCTCGAGTACATTGCAATATAGAAAGAGATGAAGTCAGCTTATTAGCTTCGATGATATTTTGTAGCTCTTCCCTGTCGATAGAACTCGAAACTTTTATTAAGCTTTCGCGTAAGAAATATCTCATCTGTTGACTTGTCCAACGCGTAACGATAGATGGTGCACTTTTGGAACTTTGAGCTTTTGGAGTTCTCTTTCGGCTCATTGATGAGCGTCCATTTTGTTGATCCTTCGCTATATCTGATGATGAAGCATGGTACAGTGTAAATCTAATGTTTGTATGCTTATTGCTAATTCGTGTTTTCCGTAATAATGGTGAATGTCTTGAAATCACGAAGGAGGATACAACCAGAAGGATCAAAAACACGTGTTGAGACAATCGGGGAGAAAGACTGAATTAATTTAGGCAGAGATAAGCCGGAGAAAGACTGAATTAATTTAGGCAGAGATAAGCCGAAAAAGTTAACTGATTGATAATAAAAAACAAGGCGAGAATCTACCCAACAATGCAGATTTAGTGAAGAGAGAGAGACGGAATTAAGGTTTTACGTCGCGTTCGGCAATATTTCAACTACATAGCGACGATCAAACAACATTCTAACAAGTTAATACCCCACCGATCCAGAAGTAATCAACACAACACACCAAAAACATGTACATACAACGAACCGATTTCTCTCAAATAACCTAAATATAGCTTTCATCCGACTGAAAAGATCTTCTAAAGCAGCTGCTTGATAAAAAGAATCTCTTACAATCTTATAATCTATACAGTCGATCAGAATATGTTTCACTGTGAGATCTTCGTGGCATGGAATACACCTTGGGGATGGTACCTTTTTTAGTAAATGTTCTTGAGTTAATCGTGTATGGCTGATTCTACATAGCCAGATCATGGCTTGAGCGAAATGTTTCTGGCTGCTCAGGAAGATTTGGAATAGTGGGCCTGTTCTGTATTCTTCTCACCCAAATTTAGTCATAGTACGAAATAAACATCAAATCAGAGAGTGAGAAAAATGAATTTATTACGGCGTTATCAGTGTTTGTAGAACAATATATTTTTCGCATACACATATTCCTGAAATATTCAAAGCGACCAGTTATATGGTCTTATTTGATAAATGAGCGAGGCTTGTTTACATTTCTTTAACGATACTGCTTTAAAAAAAACACCAATTTGGCCCGAAAGACACAGCGAAGTTTCAAGCCAGACAGGTTGAATAGATGTTGCGTATAAGACGTATGAGCGATTAATCGCCGCGGATAGGGAATCTCACTACCAAGCTGCTGTATTCTTCTCACCCAAATTTAGTCATAGTACGAAATAAACATCAAATCAGAGAGTGAGAAAAATGAATTTATTACGGCGTTATCAGTGTTTGTAGAACAATATATTTTTCGCATAAACATATTCCTGAAATATTCAAAGCGACCAGTTATATGGTCTTATTTGATAAATGAGCGAGGCTTGTTTACATTTCTTTAACGATACTGCTTTAAAAAAAACACCAATTTGGCCCGAAAGACACAGCGAAGTTTCAAGCCAGACAGGTTGAATAGATGTTGCGTATAAGACGTATGAGCGATTAATCGCCGCGGATAGGGAATCTCACTACCAAGCTGCCAGATCTGAAACTGCAGCATGCCTTTGATTACTGACTTGGATTTGGTGGCACAATCAACAGTCCATTTACATTGTTAAAGGAATAGAAAACCCTAAGGCGATGCATAATAATATCGAAAGAACTATATTATTAGTATTCGAAAAACAAAACAAATCACCTTTTCTAGTAATTCCGAATGAATTAGAACATTTTGAACACCAGAGCTATTGCCCAGATCAAGAATCCGTGGAGGTCGCCATTATAACAAGCCGGAGAGCCGTTAGCCAATGAAAATCCTTGAAATATCACCTGACATTATTCCTGTGACGTAGTTGTGCCCCAGGCAGTGTTCGAGCCCAGCTGGCCCATGTGTGAAAGTTTGTCAGTTACTTGGCGAAGGGCGGTACTCCGGCTTCCTCCACCAGCCAAACTGACTGTCACCATATGAGTGAAACAAACTTGAGTGTGACATTAAGCCAAATTCCCTCCCTCCCTCCCAGGCAGTGTTGCTAATAACATGAAGTCCAATTGTAAATTATTGTGTCGATGGCTTTTGACAGATCTGTGGACCTTTCTTTACGCCCCGAGACGATTATCAGGATCGTGATATATGAATGTCGAATTGATATACAGGTTGACATGTGGCATTTTGCATATGATTTCACGAGCTCTCTTTCTGAGGCAGGAATATCAGGCCACATCAGCCGATAGATGTAGAAGAAACGCTGTTAATGCTGCCGTTGTTGTTGTTTAATGCTTTACCTTATGGGATAGACCCCGGATGACAACTGGATTTTTTTCGCAGCGCCATCTACATAGAAACAGTATGGCCCATCAAACGTCACAGTCATTCCAACATGTCGCAGATCACGAAATGTTAAAGTGTGAACGATAAATCGGTGTTTACTCAGCTGTAGAATTTTGCTAATTTTTTCTACCCGTGTTTTGGGGATCTGATGGCATAATTCTGTCGTGCCGAGCACGAGTTTACGCAGGGTTTACTATTCCTTTAATGTGTGCCTCGACACGACATACTTTAGGGGGTTCCCGGATGTAGTCAGTCTGAGTCATTTGCACTTGCAATTTCGTCTGTGTTATTTTGAGTATTTCTGGGGTTTAAAACTGGTATTATTCCAGATTTCTTGTGTAGCATTTTTCGTGAACGTTTTTGGCATCTGTGCATGGTGAGATTTTGAGTTGATTCGTCAGATTTTCGCTGTTCACGGCGGATTTTTTTTTGTCAGCCCGGCTGGGTTGACCTAGATCATCATTTGTCTTGTGTAGGTAGATGGCGCTGTATTGAAAATAACACTGTCATACGGGGCTTTTGGGTCTTTGAAGGCACTGTGTTAAAATATAGCGCGAGCTATTTGTAAACTGTTGACAACTGTTATTATTTTCTTGTTTGTTTATTCGAATTAACCTTTTCTGGAGCTCCCTGGGTGAGAGTCTAGAGTTGTGTTTAGTGCTATGGCAAACAAACTGTTGCAGCGGCCACTGAGCCTTAGACTTTCGGGGCTGAAAGCCGCTAAGCCGATTGATATTTGGCGTGCTTTAAAGAGTCTGTCGGATCAGGGCCGAAAGTCTCAGGTAAAAGCGTACCTGAGATACAACACATATCACGAATTGTTAGATTCTTGGTATGTGCTTTAGAATAGGTTAACCAGAGGACTATTCTGTGAAGTCATGTGACGCAGTCAGTATGTCGGCACCTCTTCCCACTTCCCTTGTATGTGTTGTAATTGTTGGATTAGCGCAGGTGACAAAGGATCTCTGGATTGTGACACTACGAAATAAACAGACCAGACATGTTCTTCTCTCAAACGGTATCTTGGATTTTCAAGATCAGTGTGCTCGCTTTGAGGAGATTGCACCCACGAAAGTACTTGTCAAAATAAAATGCCCTGTAGGGATACCACACACTGACATCAGACATATTTTTGAGAAATATGGTAAAGTTCATGACATTTCTCATGAGTAGTATACTTTTGACAGAGATTTCAAAACTGGGAGTAGGAAGTTGTGGATGTCTGGCATCAAAACCACTCTTCCCTCTACAGTTATGTTTGGAGAATTCAGACTAAAGCCAGGTTAAAGTAAGGTTAAAGCCTGTTACACCTGCG
Source organism: Hanleya hanleyi (assembly GCA_036873755.1). Lineage (NCBI taxonomy): Eukaryota > Metazoa > Mollusca > Polyplacophora > Lepidopleurida > Hanleyidae > Hanleya > Hanleya hanleyi. Next base: position 54,540 of record JAVTVY010015537.1, read on the forward strand.
GAGGTGAAAATCACATGCTTTGGCATTGTTCATTTAGGGATAAATGCCTGAGTTGTGGTCAGCCAGGACACAAAAAGACGAGAATGTAAAACTCGTGAAAACGCAGAAGGTTTGACTGACAGAAATAACCGGACTGCTTCACAATATGTAACTGAAATCTCCCGTTACGGAAAAGTCCGCCGTTGCGGAGAGCTCTGTCACAATGAACGCACAAGAATTCGAGCAGCCTGAAAGCGTTGGTGGTAGCATTTGGTCAATTGTAGGACCGGATGGCAAGACCTCCAAGAGGAATTCCAGGATTAGTCAAAGGAAAACGAAAAAGAGCAAAGAGGAAGAAGGACATGCACCCAAGAGTTCAAACAGATTTTCAGCTCTCTCTGATGAAGATGATGTTGATAACTCCATTGATATTCCTGGAATAAAGGTGGATGAAAGTTCAGAAAGTTTGCTACATATGCAAGAGTCTAACGAAAATGAGTCTCAGAGGATTGTAGATCCAAAAACAGTTCAAACTGGTGGTTCTCTGTCCGGAGTGGAGAACGACAGCGTTGTCATCGACAGTCAAATGCCCAACATTGATACTGCTGCAATCGATGTGGACGGCAGTCGTAGTGAACATTCACCAGTGCATTCTGATGCTGTTGTGAAAACTGGGCCCACCACTGATGATGCTAAAAATGAGCTACCCTTAGTAGATGGGAAAGGAGGTGAAGATGAATATATTAGTTCTACACCTGTGCATTCTGGTGGTAACTCGAATGTCACCCCAGATGATGATGTGATGGCTGAGCTCACCAAAGATTATGTTAGAAATGAGCTACCCTCAGTAGATGCACCTGTACATTCTGGTAGTGACTTGAACTCACCCCATGTGTTAATGTGGTTGCTGAGCTCACCAGAGATGATGCTAGAAATGAGCTACCCTCAGAAAATGAAGAAGGAGGTGAAGATGAAGATTTTGGCTTTATTTCTGAATGATATGGTGATTTCTGGTGATGATATGTCCGAGGAGTTGACCCTGGTGATGATATGTCCGAGGAGTTGACCCTGGTGATGATATGTCCGAGGAGTTGACCCTGGTGATGATATGTCCGAGGAGTTGACCCTGGTGATGATGTGTCCGAGGAGTTGACCCTGGTGATGATATGTCCGAGGAGTTGACCCTGGTGATGATATGTCCGAGGAGTTGACCCTGGTGATGATATGTCCGAGGAGTTGACCCTGGTGATGATATGTCCGAGGAGTTGACCCTGGTGATGATATGTCCGAGGAGTTGACCCTGGTGATGATATGTCCGAGGAGTTGACCCTGATGATGATATGTCCGAGGAGTTGACCCTGGTGATGATATGTCCGAGGAGTTGACCCTGGTGATGATATGTCCGAGGAGTTGACCCTGGTGATGATATGTCCGAGGAGTTGACCCTGGTGATGATATGTCCGAGGAGTTGACCCTGGTGATGATATGTCCGAGGAGTTGACCCTGGTGATGATATGTCCGAGGAGTTGACCCTGGTGATGATATGTCCGAGGAGTTGACCCTGGTGATGATATGTCCGAGGAGTTGACCCTGGTGATGATATGTCCGAGGAGTTGACCCTGGTGATGATATGTCCGAGGAGTTGACCCTGGTGATGATATGTCCGAGGAGTTGACCCTGGTGATGATATGTCCGAGGAGTTGACCCTGATGATGATATGTCCGAGGAGTTGACCCTGGTGATGATATGTCCGAGGAGTTGACCCTGGTGATGATATGTCCGAGGAGTTGACCCTGGTGATGATATGTCCGAGGAGTTGACCAGTGATGAAGCTAGCAACGAGATACCCATGTAGGATGAAAAACAAGTTGAAGGGAAAAGTGATGACTCCATTCTCAACACAGATTCAACTACGAACCCCACCTCAGACAAAAACGCGGTCGCTGAGCACATGGATCAATCTTGTGATAATAAGCGACCCGGCAAGACTTCCTTAAACCAGCGGTGGAAAAAGAAATATGAACTGAAGAGAGAACAAGAAATTTATAGAAATAAAGACAAAGATATGCAGCAGTTGCGAGAAGAGCAGAAAAAAAGAACAGAAAAGCCAGAGGAGAAAACCTTTAATTAAACGTCCATAATGGCTAAGTTGACTCTCTATTTCCTAGAGTGTGTGTGCTCTTATGTGTTATTTCTTCATATAGAATAAAAATGGCTCAGTCTCCAACCCTCCTCTAATGGAACTGCAGAGGAGTTTGACCAAATTTAAATGAGCTTCAGTTGTTAACTCAGGATTATGAACCCTTAGCTCTCTGTTTGAATGAAACTTTTCTCAAAGAAGCAGATAAAAATAAATTTGAATTAATACGGCAATATACACCCTATCGTACATACCTTCATCTGGAGGTCTCTGTCTTGGTGAACTTCAGAATCTTTACGATCAGCTCCCTAAACCTTGTTTACTGACGGGTGATTTTAACGGCCGTGGTAACTTTTTGGATAATGAAGAGAACTGTAAAGGAATTATTCTTGAAGATTTTATATAAAATAATTCTTTGTGTATTTTTCCTCAGCTCATGGAACCTATTCAGCATTAGATATCTCAAATTTCGACCTTCCTATACTCGAAGAATTTACTTGGTCTGTTCATGATGACCTTTGTGGAAGTGATCACTTTCCCACTGTTTTAAAAGCTGTTCATTCAGCTGATGACCCCCCTTTAACAAGGTATAATCCCAAGAAAGCAATAGGCCATAATTTGAAAAGCTTTGTTCACAAAACTACAGAGCAGTCTCTTTTGCTGATGTTCCAGATCCTATGCAGTTATTCTCAGATATGCTGATTGAAATTGCTAACCAAACCATGCCCACTGTTTTAAAAGCTGTTCATTCAGCTGATGACCCCCCTTTAACAAGGTATAATCCCAAGAAAGCAATAGGCCATAATTTGAAAATTAAGCGAGAAAAAGTTGAACCTACAGTACTCGCTGATTGGCTGGACCTCACCAAGAGCAAGGTCGTTGAAACAATCCGCCATATTGACAGAAGTACTCTTCCCCAAGCAAAACAAGTACTGGGAAACCTCAATTCGCAAGAAGTTCTAGCAAATCTCCAGAGTAAATTCGTCATAGTCCCAGCAGACAAAGCTCCGAATAATATAATATTCATATGTAAATATTACTATTACCAGGTGCTGGTTAAAGAATTGAGTGTAGACATATCTTCATCAAATACGTCTACTTACTCCCAAACTGCATTTACTCTGGAAGATTTATTCAACAATCACAAAAAGTTTCTCAGGGAAAGAGGTATTTGTCTTCCAACCAATCATAACGACATACCAAAAATATACTGGACTCCCAAAATGCATAAATCACCATACAAAGCTAGATTCATAGCTGGTTCTAGAAGCTGCACCACCAAGCTTCTTTCAACCCTATTGACGAGGGCCCTTCAGGAGGTAAAAGCATTTTGGGAAAGGTATTGCGCCACTATTTCCAAGAACTCTGGCGTTGAATGTATGTGGATATTGAAAAACTCAAAATGTCTTACGGAAGAACTTGATGCTAAAGGTCACATACCGTACAGACATGTATCCACATGGGATTTCTCGACTCTCTATACTACAATCCCTCATCAGGACCTTATTGACCGTCTAAGTTCATTAATAGTATCTGTGTTCAAGAAAACTGATCGTAGATATATTAATGTCGGAAGCCATAAAGCATTCTTTAGCTCGACTACATACAAGAGATATCATTCATGGGATGTTTCTTTGTTTATAGAGTTGCTTGAATTTCTCATTAAAAATATCTATGTGAAATTTGGCAACACAATATATCAGCAGCATATAGGTATTCCAATGGGTACTAATTGTGCACCCCTGTTGGCTGACCTGTATCTGTTTTCTTATGAATATGACTATATGCAGGCGCTTTCAAAAATCGATCCATTCAAAGCCCGATCCTTCTCATTCACCAAACGTTATATAGACGATCTTCTCGCTGTGGATAATCGCTATATAAATGACGCAGTGAAGGATATATATCCACCTTCACTGGATTTGAAGGAAACTACAGATAGCCCTACAGGCACATCTTATTTAGATCTCTATCTCTATAAAAATGAAGCGGGCATTCTCTCTCGTCGACTTTATGACCAAAGAGATGATTACAATTTCGACATCGTAAACTATCCCTTTCTGGATAGTAATATTCCAGTGGGACCTGCATATGGCGTATACATATCTCGCTTAGTAGCATTTGCTAGATCCTGTGTTAAATGTGATGATTTTTAATCAACGTCACAAAACATTGTTGCAGAAACTTATAAAACAGGGCTATTCCACCAAGCGCCTCCACTCAAAGTTTCTCAAATTTGGCGATACATATCGCATGCTGATAGCAAAATACGAGCATAGCGTGCAAGATCTATGGCGTTATGTTTCGTAACTTGTGTCTAATTCCGCTTAACCCGGGGCTAGGGGCCGTATGAGCCCATGTGCTTCAAGATCCTCATGGTACTCATATGAACAGTCACAATCAAAGCGTGACTGAGGTACATTATTTTTAGATGACGACTCTATAACGAATATTATGGATTAAGAATACTGATCAGCGATACGGATTTGATATTTTGGAACATCATGATGTCTTGCCAGTATCATTGAAAACTGTTGACCGCTTCTCTCTTGCAGGAAACAAGCCTATGTTTATGTATACTTTTGTCTTTTTGAATTTGGTGCTAATACTGTTATATGGAAATGGAATAGGGTCTTTGGATTATGGACGCG
>JAVTVY010015539.1:0-69190 GCA_036873755.1 Hanleya hanleyi
TTCTGAATGCCGGAACAGACGATTGTACTGAATGTCGGGTCTCCCGCCTGTTCTGAATGCCGAAGCAGATGATTGTACTGAATGTCGGGTCTCCCGCCTGTTCTGAATGCCGCAGCAGAAGTTTATACTGAATGTCGGGTCTCCCGCCTGTACTGAATGCCGAAGCAGATGATTGTACTGAATGTCGGGTCTCCCGCCTGTTCTGAATGCCGAAGCAGACGATTGTACTGACTGTCGGGTCTCTTGCCTGTACTGAATGCTGGAGCAGATGATTGTACTGAATGTCGGGTCTCCCGCCTGTTCTGAATGCCGCAGCAGAAGTTTGTACTGACTGTCGGGTCTCCCGCCTGTACTGAATGCTGGAGCACATGATTGTACTGAATGTCGGGTCTCCCGCCTGTTCTGAATGCCGAAGCAGACGATTGTACTGAATGTGGGGTCTCCCGCCTGTTCTGAATGCCGAAGCAGATGATTGTACTGAATGTCGGGTCTCCCGCCTGTACTGAATGCCGAAGCAGATGATTGTAATGAATGTCGGGTCTCCCGCCTGTTCTGAATGCCGAAGCAGACGATTGTACTGACTGTCGGGTCTCTTGCCTGTACTGAATGCTGGAGCTGATGATTGTACTGAATGTCGGGTCTCCCGCCTTTTCTGAATGCCGCAGCAGAATTTTGTACTGACTGTCGGGTCTCCCGCCTGTACTGAATGCTGGAGCAGATGATTGTACTGAATATCGGGTCTCCCACCTCTTCTGAATGCCGAAGCAGACGATTGTACTGAATGTCGGGTCTCCCGCCTGTTCTGAATGCCGAAGCAGATGATTGTACTGAATGTCGGGTCTCCCGCCTGTTCTGAATGCCGAAGCAGATGATTGCACTGAATGTCGGGTCTCCCGCCTGTTTTGAATACCGAAGCAGACGATTGTACTGACTGTCGGGTCTCTTGCCTGTACTGAATGCTGGAGCAGATGATTGTACTGAATGTCGGGTCTCCCGCCTGTTCTGAATGCCGCAGCAGAAGTTTGTACTGACTGTCGGGTCTCCCGCCTGTACTGAATGCTGGAGCAGATAATTGTACTGAATGTCGGGACTCCCGCCTGTTCTGAATGCCGCAGCAGAAGTTTGTACTGACTGTCGGGTCTCCCGCCTGTACTGAATGCTGGAGCAGATGATTGTACTGAATGTCGGGTCTCCCGCCTGTTCTGAATGCCGAAGCAGATGGTTGTACTGAATGTCGGGTCTCCCGCCTGTTCTGAATGCCGCAGCAGAAGTTTGTACTACTGTCGGGTCTCCCGCCTGTACTGAATGCTGGAGCAGATAATTGTACTGAATGTCGGGTCTCCCGCCTGTTCTGAATGCCGCATCAGAAGTTTGTACTGAATGTCGGGTCTCCCGCCTGTTCTGAATGCCGAAGCAGACGATTGTACTGAATGTCGGGTCTCCCGCCTGTTCTGAATGCCGCAGCAGAAGTTTGTACTGAATGTCGGGTCTCCCGCCTGTACTGAATGCCGAAGCAGATGATTGTACTGAATGTCGGGTCTCCCGCCTGTTCTGAATGCCGAATCAGACGATTGTACTGACTGTCGGGTCTCTTGGCTGTACTGAATGCTGGAGCAGATGATTGTACTGAATGTCGGGTCTCCCGCCTGTTCTGAATGCCGCAGCAGAAGTTTGTACTGACTGTCGGGTCTCCCGCCTGTACTGAATGCTGGAGCAGATGATTGTACTGAATGTCGGGTCTCCCGCCTGTTCTGAATGCCGAAGCAGATGATTGTACTGGATGCCGGGTCTCCCGCCTGTTCTGAATGCCGAAGCAGACGATTGTACTGACTGTCGGGTCTCCCGCCTGTACTGAATGCTGGAGCAGATGATTGTACTGAATGTCGGCTCTCCCGCCTGTTCTGAATGCCGAAGCAGATGATTGTACTGAATGTCGGGTCTCCCGCCTGTTCTGAATGCCGAAGCAGATGATTGTACTGAATGTCGGGTCTCCCGCCTGTTTTGAATGCCGAAGCAGACGATTGTACTGACTGTCGGGTCTCTTGCCTGTACTGAATGCTGGAGCAGATGATTGTACTGAATGTCGGGTCTCCCGCCTGTTCTGAATGCCGCAGCAGAAGTTTGTACTGACTGTCGGGTCTCCCGCCTGTACTGAATGCTGGAGCAGATGATTGTACTGAATGTCGGGTCTTCCGCCTGTTCTGAATGCCGAAGCAGACGATTGTCCTGAATGTCGGGTCTCCCGCCTGTTCTGAATGCCGAAGCAGATGATTGTACTGAATGTCGGGTCTCCCGCCTGTTGTGAATGCCGGAGCAGATGATTGTACTGAATGTCGGGTCTCCCGCCTATTCTGAATGCCGCAGCAGAAGTTTGTACTGACTGTCGGGTCTCCCGCCTGTACTGAATGCTGGAGCAGATGATTGTACTGAATGTCGGGTATCCCGCCTGTTCTGAATGCCGAAGCAGATGATTGTACTGAATGTCGGCTCTCTTGCCTGTACTGAATGCCGGAGCAGATGATTGTACTGAATGTCGGGTCTCTCGCCTGTACTGAATGCCGGAGCAGAAGTTTGTACTGAATGTTGAGTCTCCCGCCTGTACTGAATGCTGGAGCAGACGATTGTACTGAATGTCGCGTCTCCCGCCTGTTCTGAATGCCGCAGCAGAAGTTTGTACTGACTGTCGGGTCTCTTGCCTGTACTGAATGCTGGAGCAGATAATTGTACTGAATGTCGGGTCTCCCGCCTGTTCTGAATGCCGCAGCAGAAGTTTGTACTGACTGTCGGGTCTCCCGCCTGTACTGAATGCTGGAGCAGCTGATTGTACTGAATGTCGGGTCTTCCGCCTGTTCTGAATGCCGAAGCAGACGATTGTACTGAATGTCGGGTCTCCCGCCTGTTCTGAATGCCGAAGCAGATGATTGTACTGAATGTCGGGTCTCCCGCCTGTTCTGAATGCCGGAGCAGATGATTGTACTGAATGTCGGATCTCCCGCCTGTACTGAATGCCGAAGCAGATGACTGTACTGAATGTCGGGTCTCTCGCCTGTACTGAATGCCGGAGCAGAAGTTTGTACTGAATGTCAGATCTCCTGTATGTACTGAATGCTGGAGAAGATGACAGTACTGAATGTCAGATCTCCCGCCTGTACTAAATGCTGGAGCAGATGATTGTACTGAATGTCGGGTCTCTCGCCTGTTCTGAATGCCGAAGCAGACGATTGTACTGACTGTCGGGTCTCCCACCTGTACTGAATGCTGGAGAAGATGACTGTACTGAATGTCAGATCTCCCGCCTGTTCTGAATGCCGAAGCAGATGATTGTACTGGATGTCGGGTCTCCCGCCTGTTCTGAATGCCGAAGCAGACGATTGTACTGACTGTCGGGTCTCCCGCCTGTACTGAATGCTGGAGCAGATGATTGTACTGAATGTCGGATCTCCCGCCTGTACTGAATGCCGAAGCAGACGATTGTACTGACTGTCGGGTCTCTTGCCTGTACTGCATGCTGGAGCAGATGATTGTACTGAATGTCGGGTCTCCCGCCTGTTCTGAATGCCGCAGCAGAAGTTTGTACTGACTGTCGGGTCTCCCGCCTGTACTGAATGCTGGAGCAGATGATTGTACTGAATGTCGGGTCTCCCGCCTGTTCTGAATGCCGCAGCAGAAGTTTGTACTGACTGTCGGGTCTCCCGCCTGTACTGAATGCTGGAGCAGATGATTGTACTGAATATCGGGTCTCCCGCCTGTTCTGAATGCCGAAGCAGACAATTGTACTGAATGTCGGGTCTCCCGCCTGTTCTGAATGCCGCAGCAGAAGATTGTACTGAATGTCGGGTCTCTCGCCTGTTCTGAATGCCGGAGCAGACGATTGTACTGAATGTCGGGTCTCCCGCCTGTACTGAATGCCGAAGCAGATGATTGTACTGAATGTCGGGTCTCCCGCCTGTTCTGAATGCCGAAGCAGACGATTGTACTGACTGTCGGGTCTCTTGCCTGTACTAAATGCTGGAGCAGATGATTGTACTGAATGTCGGGTCTCCCGCCTGTTCTGAATGCCGCAGCAGAAGTTTGTACTGACTGTCGGGTCTCCCGCCTGTACTGAATGCTGGAGCAGATGATTGTACTGAATGTCGGGTCTCCCGCCTGTTCTGAATGCCGCAGCAGAAGTTTGTACTGACTGTCGGGTCTCCCGCCTGTACTGAATGCTGGAGCAGATGATTGTACTGAATGTCGGGTCTCCCGCCTGTTCTGAATGCCGAAGCAGACGATTGTACTGAATGTCGGGTCTCCCGCCTGTTCTGAATGCCGAAGCAGATGATTGTACTGAATGTCGGGTCTCCCGCCTGTTCTGAATGCCGAAGCAGATGATTGTACTGAATGTCGGGTCTCCCGCCTGTTCTGAATGCCGAAGCAGACGATTGTACTGACTGTCGGGTCTCTTGCCTGTACTGAATGCTGGAGCTGATGATTGTACTGAATGTCGGGTCTCCCGCCTGTTCTGAATGCCGCAGCAGAATTTTGTACTGACTGTCGGGTCTCCCGCCTGTACTGAATGCTGGAGCAGATGATTGTACTGAATATCGGGTATCCCACCTCTTCTGAATGCCGAAGCAGACGATTGTACTGAATGTCGCGTCTCCCGCCTGTTCTGAATGCCGAAGCAGATGATTGTACTGAATGTCGGGTCTCCCGCCTGTTCTGAATGCCCAATCAGATGATTGTACTGAATGTCGGGTCTTCCGCCTGTTTTGAATGCCGAAGCAGACGATTGTACTGACTGTCGGGTCTCCCGCCTGTTCTGAATGCCGCAGCAGAAGTTTGTACTGACTGTCGGGTCTCCCGCCTGTTCTGAATGCCGCAGCAGAAGTTTGTACTGACTGTCGGGTCTCCCGCCTGTACTGAATGCTGGAGCAGATGATTGTACTGAATGTCGGGTCTTCCGCCTGTTCGGAATGTCGAAGCAGACGATTGTACTGAATGTCGGGTCTCCCGCCTGTTCTGAATGCAGCAGCAGAAGTTTGTACTGAATGTCGGGTCTCCCGCCTGTTCTGAATGCCGGAGCAGACGATTGTATTGAATGTCGGATCTCCCGCCTGTTCTGAATGCCGAAGCAGATGATTATACTGAATGTCGGGTCTCCCGCCTGTTCTGAATGCCGCAGCAGAAGTTTGTACTGAATGTCGGGTCTCCCGCCTGTACTGAATGCCGAAGAAGATGATTGTACTGAATGTCGGGTCTCCCGCCTGTTCTGAATGCCGAAGCAGACGATTGTACTGACTGTCGGGTCTCTTGCCTGTACTGAATGCTGGAGCAGATGATTGTACTGAATGTCGGATCTCCCGCCTGTTCTGAATGCCGAAGCAGACGATTGTACTGACTGTCGGGTCTCTTGCCTGTACTGCATGCTGGAGCAGATGATTGTACTGAATGTCGGGTCTCCCGCCTGTTCTGAATGCCGCAGCAGAAGTTTGTACTGACTGTCGGGTCTCCCGCCTGTACTGAATGCTGGAGCAGATGATTGTACTGAATGTCGGGTCTCCCGCCTGTTCTGAATGCCGAAGCAGATGATTGTACTGAATGTCGGGTCTCTTGCCTGTACTGAATGCCGGAGCAGATGATTGTACTGAATGTCGGGTCTCTCGCCTGTACTGAATGCCGGAGCAGAAGTTTGTACTGAATGTTGGGTCTCCCGCCTGTACTGAATGCTGGAGCAGGTGATTGTACTGAATGTCGGGTCTCTCGATTGTTCTGAATGCCGAAGCAGACGATTGTACTGACTGTCGGGTCTCCCACCTGTACTGAATGCTGGAGAAGATGACTGTACTGAATGTCAGATCTCCCGCCTGTTCTGAATGCCGAAGCAGATGATTGTACTGGATGTCGGGTCTCCTGCCTGTTCTGAATGCCGAAGCAGAAGTTTGTACTGAATGTCGGGTCTCCCGCCTATACTGAATGTCGGAGCAGAAGTTTGTACTGAATGGCGGGTCTCCCGCCTGTACTGAATGCTGGAGCAGATGATTGTACTGAATGTCGGGTCTCGCGCTGTACTGAATGCTGGAGCAGATGATTGTACTGAATGTCGGGTCTCCCGCCTGTTCTGAATGCCGCAGCAGAAGTTTGTACTGACTGTCGGGTCTCCCGCCTGTACTGAATGCCGGAGCAGAAGTTTGTACTGAATGTCAGATCTCCTGCATGTACTGTATGCTGGAGAAGATGACTGTGCTGAATGTCAGATCTCCCGCCTGTACTGAATGTCGGGTCTCCCGCCTGTACTGAATGTCGGGTCTCCCGCCTGTATTGAATGCTGGAGCAGATGATTGTACTGAATGTCGGGTCTTCCGCCTGTACTGAATGCTGGAGCAGATTATTGTACTGAATGTCGGGTCTCCCGCCTGTTCTGAATGCAGAAGCAGATGATTGTACTGAATGTCGGGTCTCCCGCCTGTTCTGATTGCCGAAGCAGACGATTGTACTGACTATAGGGTCTCCCGGCTGTACCGAATGCTGGAGCAGATGATTGTACAGAATGTCGGATCTCCCGCCTGTACTGATTGCCGAAGCAGATGATTGTACTGAATGTCGGGTCTCTCGCCTGTACTGTATGCCGGAGCAGAAGTTTGTACTGAATGTCAGATCCCCTGAATGTACTGAATGCTGGAGAAGATGACTGTACTGAATGTCAGATCTCCCGCCTGTACTGAATGCCAGAGCAGAAGTTTGAGCTGAATGTCGGGTCTTCCGCCTGTACTGAATGTCGGGTCTCTCGCCTGTACTGAATGCCGAAGCAGATGATTGTACTGAATATCGGGTCTCCCGCCTGTACTGAATATTGGCTCTCTCGGCTGTACTGAATGCCGAAGCAGAAGTTTGTGCTGAATGTCAGATCTCCGCCTGTATCGAATGCCGGAGCAGAAGTTTGTACTGAATGTCTGGTCGGGTCTCCCGCCTGTTCTGAATGCCGAAGCAGACAATTGTACTGAATGTCGGGTCTCCCGCCTGTTCTGAATGCCGCAGCAGAAGATTGTACTGAATGTCGGGTCTCTCGCCTGTTCTGAATGCCGGAGCAGACGATTGTACTGAATGTCGGGTCTCCCGCCTGTACTGAATGCCGAAGCAGATGATTGTACTGAATGTCGGGTCTCCCGCCTGTTCTGAATGCCGAAGCAGACGATTGTACTGACTGTCGGGTCTCTTGCCTGTACTAAATGCTGGAGCAGATGATTGTACTGAATGTCGGGTCTCCCGCCTGTTCTGAATGCCGCAGCAGAAGTTTGTACTGACTGTCGGGTCTCCCGCCTGTACTGAATGCTGGAGCAGATGATTGTACTGAATGTCGGGTCTCCCGCCTGTTCTGAATGCCGCAGCAGAAGTTTGTACTGACTGTCGGGTCTCCCGCCTGTACTGAATGCTGGAGCAGATGATTGTACTGAATGTCGGGTCTCCCGCCTGTTCTGAATGCCGAAGCAGACGATTGTACTGAATGTGGGGTCTCCCGCCTGTTCTGAATGCCGAAGCAGATGATTGTACTGAATGTCGGGTCTCCCGTCTGTACTGAATGCCGAAGCAGATGATTGTACTGAATGTCGGGTCTCCCGCCTGTTCTGAATGCCGAAGCAGACGATTGTACTGACTGTCGGGTCTCTTGCCTGTACTGAATGCTGGAGCTGATGATTGTACTGAATGTCGGGTCTCCCGCCTGTTCTGAATGCCGCAGCAGAATTTTGTACTGACTGTCGGGTCTCCCGCCTGTACTGAATGCTGGAGCAGATGATTGTACTGAATATCGGGTATCCCACCTCTTCTGAATGCCGAAGCAGACGATTGTACTGAATGTCGCGTCTCCCGCCTGTTCTGAATGCCGAAGCAGATGATTGTACTGAATGTCGGGTCTCCCGCCTGTTCTGAATGCCCAATCAGATGATTGTACTGAATGTCGGGTCTTCCGCCTGTTTTGAATGCCGAAGCAGACGATTGTACTGACTGTCGGGTCTCCCGCCTGTTCTGAATGCCGCAGCAGAAGTTTGTACTGACTGTCGGGTCTCCCGCCTGTTCTGAATGCCGCAGCAGAAGTTTGTACTGACTGTCGGGTCTCCCGCCTGTACTGAATGCTGGAGCAGATGATTGTACTGAATGTCGGGTCTTCCGCCTGTTCGGAATGTCGAAGCAGACGATTGTACTGAATGTCGGGTCTCCCGCCTGTTCTGAATGCAGCAGCAGAAGTTTGTACTGAATGTCGGGTCTCCCGCCTGTTCTGAATGCCGGAGCAGACGATTGTATTGAATGTCGGATCTCCCGCCTGTTCTGAATGCCGAAGCAGATGATTATACTGAATGTCGGGTCTCCCGCCTGTTCTGAATGCCGCAGCAGAAGTTTGTACTGAATGTCGGGTCTCCCGCCTGTACTGAATGCCGAAGAAGATGATTGTACTGAATGTCGGGTCTCCCGCCTGTTCTGAATGCCGAAGCAGACGATTGTACTGACTGTCGGGTCTCTTGCCTGTACTGAATGCTGGAGCAGATGATTGTACTGAATGTCGGATCTCCCGCCTGTTCTGAATGCCGAAGCAGACGATTGTACTGACTGTCGGGTCTCTTGCCTGTACTGCATGCTGGAGCAGATGATTGTACTGAATGTCGGGTCTCCCGCCTGTTCTGAATGCCGCAGCAGAAGTTTGTACTGACTGTCGGGTCTCCCGCCTGTACTGAATGCTGGAGCAGATGATTGTACTGAATGTCGGGTCTCCCGCCTGTTCTGAATGCCGAAGCAGATGATTGTACTGAATGTCGGCTCTCTTGCCTGTACTGAATGCCGGAGCAGATGATTGTACTGAATGTCTGGTCTCTCGCCTGTACTGAATGCCGGAGCAGAAGTTTGTACTGAATGTTGGGTCTCCCGCCTGTACTGAATGCTGGAGCAGATGATTGTACTGAATGTCGGGTCTCTCGCCTGTTCTGAATGCCGAAGCAGACGATTGTACTGACTGTCGGGTCTCCCACCTGTACTGAATGCTGGAGAAGATGACTGTACTGAATGTCAGATCTCCCGCCTGTTCTGAATGCCGAAGCAGATGATTGTACTGGATGTCGGGTCTCCCGCCTGTTCTGAATGCCGAAGCAGACGATTGTACTGACTGTCGGGTCTCCCGCCTGTACTGAATGCTGGAGCAGATGATTGTACTGAATGTCGGATCTCCCGCCTGTACTGAATGCCGAAGCAGACGATTGTACTGACTGTCGGGTCTCTTGCCTGTACTGCATGCTGGAGCAGATGATTGTACTGAATGTCGGGTCTCCCGCCTGTTCTGAATGCCGCAGCAGAAGTTTGTACTGACTGTCGGGTCTCCCGCCTGTACTGAATGCCGGAGCAGAAGTTTGTACTGAATGTCAGATCTCCTGCATGTACTGTATGCTGGAGAAGATGACTGTGCTGAATGTCAGATCTCCCGCCTGTACTGAATGTCGGGTCTCCCGCCTGTACTGAATGTCGGGTCTCCCGCCTGTATTGAATGCTGGAGCAGATGATTGTACTGAATGTCGGGTCTTCCGCCTGTACTGAATGCTGGAGCAGATTATTGTACTGAATGTCGGGTCTCCCGCCTGTTCTGAATGCAGAAGCAGATGATTGTACTGAATGTCGGGTCTCCCGCCTGTTCTGATTGCCGAAGCAGACGATTGTACTGACTATAGGGTCTCCCGGCTGTACCGAATGCTGGAGCAGATGATTGTACAGAATGTCGGATCTCCCGCCTGTACTGATTGCCGAAGCAGATGATTGTACTGAATGTCGGGTCTCTCGCCTGTACTGTATGCCGGAGCAGAAGTTTGTACTGAATGTCAGATCCCCTGAATGTACTGAATGCTGGAGAAGATGACTGTACTGAATGTCAGATCTCCCGCCTGTACTGAATGCCAGAGCAGAAGTTTGAGCTGAATGTCGGGTCTTCCGCCTGTACTGAATGTCGGGTCTCTCGCCTGTACTGAATGCCGAAGCAGATGATTGTACTGAATATCGGGTCTCCCGCCTGTACTGAATATTGGCTCTCTCGGCTGTACTGAATGCCGAAGCAGAAGTTTGTGCTGAATGTCAGATCTCCGCCTGTATCGAATGCCGGAGCAGAAGTTTGTACTGAATGTCTGGTCTCCCGCCTGTACTGAAAGCTGCATCTCTCGACTGTGCTGAATGCCGGAGTAGAAGTTTGTGCTGAATGTCAGATCTCCCGCCTGTACCGAATGCCGGAGCAGAAGTTTGTACTGAATGTCGGGTCTCCCGCCTGTACTGAAAGCTGCATCTCTCGACTGTGCTGAATGCCGGAGTAGAAGTTTGTGCTGAATGTCAGATCTTCGCCTGTACCGAATTCTCCGATAAAAACAACAATAATTTTCTTTTGACTATTTATATTTGTCAATATGTCATGCCTGATTGCATTTGATTCTTCTCATTTGGTGAACAAAATTTGCTTTCACTCGGGAAATATTGATGTTTGATTTGACGAATGTTGTGCCGGATTATATTGAACTTAGTCTCTCGCCTGTACTGAATGTCAGATCTCCCGCCTGTACTGAATGCTGGAGCAGATGATTGTACTGAATGCCGCATCTCCCGCCTGTACTGAATTCTGGAGCAGATGATTGTACTGAATGTCAGATCTCCCGCCTGTACTGAATGCTGGAGCAGATGATTGTACTGAATGTCGGATCTCCCGCCTGTTCTGAATGCCGGAGCAGAAGTTTGTACTGAATGTCAGATATCCTGTATGTACTGAATGCTGGAGAAGATGACAGTACTGAATGTCAGATCTCCCGCCTGTACTAAATGCTGGAGCAGATGATTGTACTGAATGCCGGGTCTCCCGCCTGTACTGAATGCTGGAGCAGATGATTGTACTGAATGTCGGGTCTCCCGCCTGTACTGAATGCTGGAGCAGATGATTGTACTGAATGTCCGGTCTCCCGCCTGTACTGAATGTCCGAGCAGAAGTTTGTGCTGAATGTCAGATCTCCGCCTGTATCGAATGCCGGAGCAGAAGTTTGTACTGAATGTCGGATCTCCCGCCTGTACTGAATGCCGAAGCAGATGACTGTACTGAATGTCGGGTCTCTCGCCTGTACTGAATGCCGGAGCAGAAGTTTGTACTGAATGTCAGATCTCCTGTATGTACTGAATGCTGGAGAAGATGACAGTACTGAATGTCAGATCTCCCGCCTGTACTAAATGCTGGAGCAGATGATTGTACTGAATGCCGGGTCTCCCGCCTGTATTGAATGCTGGAGCAGATGATTGTACTGAATGTCGGGTCTCCCGCCTGTACTGAATGCTGGAGCAGATGATTGTACTGAATGTCGGATCTCCCGCCTGTACTGAATGCCGAAGCAGATGACTGTACTGAATGTCGGGTCTCTCGCCTGTACTGAATGCCGGAGCAGAAGTTTGTACTGAATGTCAGATCTCCTGTATGTACTGAATGCTGGAGAAGATGACAGTACTGAATGTCAGATCTCCCGCCTGTACTAAATGCTGGAGCAGATGATTGTACTGAATGCCGGGTCTCCCGCCTGTACTGAATGCTGGAGTAGATGATTGTACTGAATGTCGGGTCTCCCGCCTGTACTGAATGCTGGAGCAGATGATTATACTGAATGTCCGGTCTCCCGCCTGTACTGAATGTCCGAGCAGAAGTTTGTAGTGAATGTCGGGTCTCCCGCCTGTACTGAATGCCGGAGCAGAAGTTTGTGCTGAATGTCAGATCTCCGCCTGTATCGAATGCCGGAGCAGAAGTTTGTACTGAATGTCGGGTCTCCCGCCTGTACTGAATGTCGGGTCTCTCACCTGTACTGAATGCCCAAGCAGATGATTGTACTGAATATCGGGTCTCCCGCCTGTACTGAATGCCGGAGCAGAAGTTTGTGCTGAATGTCAGATATCCGCCTGCATCGAATGCCGGAGCAGAAGTTTGTACTGAATGTCGGGTCTCTCGCCTGTATTGAAAGCTGCATCTCTCGACTGTACTGAATGCCGGAGTAGAAGTTTGTGCTGAATGTCAGATCTTCTCCTGTACCGAATGCCGGAGCAAAAGTTTGTACTGAATGTCGGGTCTCCCGCCTGTACTGAAAGCCGCATCTCCCGCCTGTACTGAATGCTGGAGCAGATGATTGCACTGAATGTCGGGTCTCCCGCCTGTTCTGAATGCCGAAGCAGACGATTGTACTGAATGTGGGGTCTCCCGCCTGTTCTGAATGCCGAAGCAGATGATTGTACTGAATGTCGGGTCTCCCGTCTGTACTGAATGCCGAAGCAGATGATTGTACTGAATGTCGGGTCTCCCGCCTGTTTTGAATGCCGAAGCAGACGATTGTACTGACTGTCGGGTCTCTTGCCTGTACTGAATGCTGGAGCTGATGATTGTACTGAATGTCGGTTCTCCCGCCTTTTCTGAATGCCGCAGCAGAATTTTGTACTGACTGTCGGGTCTCCCGCCTGTACTGAATGCTGGAGCAGATGATTGTACTGAATATCGGGTCTCCCACCTCTTCTGAATGCCGAAGCAGACGATTGTACTGAATGTCGGGTCTCCCGCCTGTTCTGAATGCCGAAGCAGATGATTGTACTGAATGTCGCGTCTCCCGCCTGTTCTGAATGCCGAAGCAGATGATTGTACTGAATGTCGGGTCTGCCGCCTGTTTTGAATGCCGAAGCAGACGATTGTACTGACTGTCGGGTCTCTTGCCTGTACTGAATGCTGGAGCAGATGATTGTACTGAATGTCGGGTCTCCCGCCTGTTCTGAATGCCGCAGCAGAAGTTTGTACTGACTGTCGGGTCTCCCGCCTGTACTGAATGCTGGAGCAGATAATTGTACTGAATGTCGCGTCTCCCGCCTGTTCTGAATGCCGCAGCAGAAGTTTGTACTGACTGTCGGGTCTCCCGCCTGTACTGAATGCTGGAGCAGATGATTGTACTGAATGTCGGGTCTCCCGCCTGTTCTGAATGCCGAAGCAGATGATTGTACTGAATGTCGGGTCTCCCGCCTGTTCTGAATGCCGCAGCAGAAGTTTGTACTACTGTCGGGTCTCCCGCCTGTACTGAATGCTGGAGCAGATAATTGTACTGAATGTCGGATCTCCCGCCTGTTCTGAATGCCGCAGCAGAAGTTTGTACTGAATGTCGGGTCTCCCGCCTGTTCTGAATGCCGAAGCAGACGATTGTACTGAATGTCGGGTCTCCCGCCTGTTCTGAATGCCGCAGCAGAAGTTTGTACTGAATGTCGGGTCTCCCGCCTGTACTGAATGCCGAAGCAGATGATTGTTCTGAATGTCGGGTCTCCCGCCTGTTCTGAATGCCGAAGCATACGATTGTACTGACTGTCGGGTCTCTTGGCTGTACTGAATGCTGGAGCAGATGATTGTAGTGAATGTCGGGTCTCCCGCCTGTTCTGAATGCCGAAGCAGACGATTGTACTGACTGTCGGGTCTCTTGCCTGTACTGCATGCTGGAGCAGATGATTGTACTGAATGTCGGGTCTCCCGCCTGTTCTGAATGCCGCAGCAGAAGTTTGTACTGACTGTCGGGTCTCCCGCCTGTACTGAATGCTGGAGCAGATGATTGTACTGAATGTCGGGTCTCCCGCCTGTTCTGAATGCCGAAGCAGATGATTGTACTGGCTGCCGGGTCTCCCGCCTGTTCTGAATGCCGCAGCAGAAGTTTGTACTGACTGTCGGGTCTCCCGCCTGTACTGAATGCTGGAGCAGATGATTGTACTGAATGTCGGGTCTCCCGCCTGTTCTGAATGCCGAAGCAGACGATTGTACTGAATGTCGGGTCTCCCGCCTGTTCTGAATGCCGAAGCAGATGATTGTACTGAAAGTCGGGTCTCCCGCCTGTTCTGAATGCCGGAGCAGATGATTGTACTGAATGTCGGGTCTCCCGCCTGTTCTGAATGCCGCAGCAGAAGTTTGTACTGACTGTCGGGTCTCCCGCCTGTACTGAATGCTGGAGCAGATGATTGTACTGAATGTCGGGTCTCCCGCCTGTTCTGAATGCCGAAGCAGATGATTGTACTGAATGTCGGCTCTCTTGCCTGTACTGAATGCCGGAGCAGATGATTGTACTGAATGTCGGGTCTCTCGCCTGTACTGAATGCCGGAGCAGAAGTTTGTACTGAATGTTGAGTCTCCCGCCTGTACTGAATGCTGGAGCAGATGATTGTACTGAATGTCGGGTCTCCCGCCTGTTCTGAATGCCGCAGCAGAAGTTTGTACTGACTGTCGGGTCTCTTGGCTGTACTGAATGCTGGAGCAGATAATTGTACTGAATGTCGGGTCTCCCGCCTGTTCTGAATGCCGCAGCAGAAGTTTGTACTGAATGTCGGGTCTCCCGCCTGTTCTGAATGCCGAAGCAGATGATTGTACTGAATGTCGGGTCTCCCGCCTGTTCTGAATGCCGGAGCAGATGATTGTACTGAATGTCGGATCTCCCGCCTGTACTGAATGCCGAAGCAGATGACTGTACTGAATGTCGGGTCTCTCGCCTGTACTGAATGCCGGAGCAGAAGTTTGTACTGAATGTCAGATCTCCTGTATGTACTGAATGCTGGAGAAGATGACAGTACTGAATGTCAGATCTCCCGCCTGTACTAAATGCTGGAGCAGATGATTGTACTGAATGCCGGGTCTCCCGCCTGCACTGAATGCTGGAGTAGATGATTGTACTGAATGTCGGGTCTCCCGCCTGTACTGAATGCTGGAGCAGATGATTTTACTGAATGTCCGGTCTCCCGCCTGTACTGAATGTCCGAGCAGAAGTTTGTAGTGAATGTCGGGTCTCCCGCCTGTACTGAATGCCGGAGCAGAAGTTTGTGCTGAATGTCAGATCTCCGCCTGTATCGAATGCCGGAGCAGAAGTTTGTACTGAATGTCGGGTCTCCCGCCTGTACTGAATGTCGGGTCTCTCACCTGTACTAAATGCCCAAGCAGATGATTGTACTGAATATCGGGTCTCCCGCCTGTACTGAATGCCGGAGCAGAAGTTTGTGCTGAATGTCAGATATCCGCCTGCATCGAATGCCGGAGCAGAAGTTTGTACTGAATGTCGGGTCTCTCGCCTGTATTGAAAGCTGCATCTCTCGACTGTACTGAATGCCGGAGTAGAAGTTTGTGCTGAATGTCAGATCTTCTCCTGTACCGAATGCCGGAGCAAAAGTTTGTACTGAATGTCGGGTCTCCCGCCTGTACTGAAAGCCGCATCTCTCGCCTGTACTGAATGCCGGAGTAGAAGTTTGTGCTGAATGTCAGATCTCCGCCTGTACCGAATGCCGGAGCACAAGTTTGTACTGAATGTCCGGTCTCCTGCCAGTACTGAAAGCCGCATCTCTCGCCTGTACTGAGTGCCGGAGCAGAAGTTTGTACTGAATATCAGATCTCCCGCCGGTACTGAATGGCGGAGTAGAAGTTTGTACTAGAAAACCGCGTCTCTCGCCTGTACTGAATGCCGGAGCAGAAGTTTGTGCTGAATGTCAGATCTTCCACCTGTACTGAATGCCGAATCAGATGTTTTTACTGAATGCCGCATCTCACACCTGTACTGAATGCCGGAGCAGAATTTTGTACTGAATCCCGCATGTACTGAATGCCGGGGCAAAAGTTTCTACTGAATGTTGGATCTCCCGCCTGTACTGAAAGCCGCATCTCTCGCCTGTACTGAATGCCGGAGCAAAAGTTGTATTGAAAGCCGCATCTCCCGCCTGTACTTAATGCCGGAGCAGAAGTTTGTACTGAAAGCCGCGTCTCTCGTCTGTACTGAATACCGGAGCGGAAGTTTGTACTGAATGTTGGGTCTCCCGTCTGTACTGAAAGCCGCATCTCCCGCCTGTACTTAATGCCGAAGCAGAAGTTTGTACTGAAAGCCGCGTCTCTCGTCTGTGCTGAATGCCGGAGCAGAAGTTTGTACTGAATGTTGGGTTTCCCGCATGTACTGAATGCCGGAGCAGAAGTTTGTACTGAATGTCAGATCTCCCGCCTGTACTGAATGTCCGAGCAAAAGTTTGTACTGAAAGCCGCGTCTCTCGTCTGTACTGAATGCTGGAGCAGAAGTTTGTACTGAATGTCGGGTCTCCTGTACTGAATGTCGGAGCAGAAGCTTGTACTGAATGCCGGAGCAGAAGTTTGTACTGAATCCCGCATGTACTGAATGCCGGAGCAAAAGTTTCTACTGAATGCTGGGTCTCCCGG
The DNA here is from genome assembly GCA_036873755.1 of Hanleya hanleyi. Taxonomy (NCBI): domain Eukaryota; kingdom Metazoa; phylum Mollusca; class Polyplacophora; order Lepidopleurida; family Hanleyidae; genus Hanleya; species Hanleya hanleyi. The sequence continues at coordinate 16,226 of JAVTVY010015539.1, forward strand.
CTGTACTGAAAGCCGCATCTCTCGCCTGTACTGAATGTCGGAGCAGAAGTTTGTATTGAAAGCCGCATCTCCCGCCTGTACTTAATGCCGGAGCAGAAGTTTGTACTGAAAGCCGAGTCTCTCGTCTGTACTGAATGCCGGAGCAGAAGTTTGTACTGAATGTTGGGTCTACCGTCTGTACTGAAAGCCGCATATCCCGCCTGTACTGAAAGCCGCGTCTCTCGTCTGTACTGAATGCCGGAGCAGAAGTTTGTACTGACTGTCGGGTCTCCCGCCTGTACTGAATGCTGGAGCAGATGATTGTACTGAATATCGGGTCTCCCGCCTGTTCTGAATGCCGAAGCAGAAGTTTGTACTGAAAGCCGCGTCTCTCGTCTGTACTGAATGCCGGAGCAGAAGTTTGTACTGAATGTCAGATCTCCCGCCTGTACTGAATGTCCGAGCAAAAGTTTGTACTGAATGTCAGATCTTCCGCCTGTACCGAATGCCGGAGCAGAAGTTTGAGCTGAATGTCGGGTCTCCCGCCTGTACTGAATGTCGGGTCTCCCGCCTGTACTGAATGTCGGGTCTCTCGCCAGTGCTGAATGTCGGAGCAGAAGTTTGTATTGAATGTCGGGTCTCCCGCCTGTACTGAATGCCGCACCTTTCGCCTGTACTGAATGTCGGGGTCTCCCGCCTGTACTGACTGCCGCATCTCCCGCCTGTACTGAAGCAGAAGTTTGTACTGAATGGCGGGTCTCCCGCCTATACTGAATGTCGGAGCAGAAGTTTGTACTGAATGGCGGGTCTCCCGCCTGTACTGAATGCTGGAGCAGATGATTGTACTGAATGTCGGGTCTCGCGGCTGTACTGAATGCTGGAGCAGATGATTGTACTGAATGTCGGGTCTCTCGCCTGTACTGAATGTCGGAGCAGAAGTTTGTACTGAATGTCAGATCTCCTGAATGTACTGAATGCTGGAGAAGATGACTGTACTGAATGTCATATCTCCCGCCTGTACTGAATGCCAGAGCAGAAGTTTGAGCTGAATGTCGGGTCTCCCGCCTGTACTGAATGTCGGGTCTCCCGCCTGTACTGAATGTCGGGTCTCCCGCCTGTATTGAATGCTGGAGCAGATGATTGTACTGAATGTCGGGTCTCCCGCCTGTACTGAATGCTGGAGCAGCTGATTGTATTGAATGTCGGGTCTCCCGCCTGTTCTGAATGCCGAAGCAGACGATTGTACTGACTATAGGGTCTCCCGCATGTACTGAATGCTGGAGCAGATGATTGTACTGAATGTCGGATCTCCCGCCTGTACTGAATGCCGAAGCAGATGATTGTACTGAATGTCGGGTCTCTCGCCTGTACTGAATTCCGGAGCAGAAGTTTGTACTGAATGTCAGATCTCCTGAATGTACTGAATGCTGGAGAAGATGACTGTACTGAATGTCATATCTCTCGCCTGTACTGAATGCCAGAGCAGAAGTTTGAGCTGAATGTCGGGTCTCCCGCCTGTACTGAATGTCGGGTCTCCCGCCTGTACTGAATGTCGGGTCTCCCGCCTGTATTGAATGCTGGAGCAGATGATTGTACTGAATGTCGGGTCTCCCGCCTGTACTGAATGCTGGAGCAGATGATTGTATTGAATGTCGGGTCTCCCGCCTGTTCTGAATGCCGAAGCAGATGATTGTACTGAATGTCGGGTCTCCCGCCTGTTCTGAATGCCGAAGCAGACGATTGTACTGACTATAGGGTCTCCCGCATGTACTGAATGCTGGAGCAGATGATTGTACTGAATGTCGGATCTCCCGCCTGTACTGAATGCCGAAGCAGATGATTGTACTGAATGTCGGGTCTCCCGCCTGTACTGAATGCTGGAGCAGATGATTGTATTGAATGTCGGGTCTCCCGCCTGTTCTGAATGCCGAAGCAGATGATTGTACTGAATGTCGGGTCTCCCGCCTGTTCTAATTGCCGAAGCAGACGATTGTACTGACTATAGGGTCTCCCGCATGTACTGAATGCTGGAGCAGATGATTGTACTGAATGTCGGATCTCCCGCCTGTACTGAATGCCGAAGCAGATGATTGTACTGAATGTCGGGTCTCTCGCCTGTACTGAATTCCGGAGCAGAAGTTTGTACTGAATGTCAGATCTCCTGAATGTACTGAATGCTGGAGAAGATGACTGTACTGAATGTCAGATCTCCTGCCTGTACTGAATGCCAGAGCAGAAGTTTGAGCTGAATGTCGGGTCTCCCGCCTGCACTAAATGTCGGGTCTCTCGCCTGTACTGAATGCCGAAGCAGATGATTGTACTGAATATTGGGTCTCCCGCCTGTACTGAATATCGGGTCTCCCGCCTGTACTGAATGCCGGAGCAGAAGTTTGTGCTGAATGTCAGATCTCCGCCTGTATCGAATGCCGGAGCAGAAGTTTGTACTGAATATCGGGTCTCCCGCCTGTACTGAATGTCGGGTCTCCCGCCTGTACTGAATGACGAAGCAGATGATTGTACTGAATATCGGGTAACCCGCCTGTACTGAATGCCAGAGCAGAAGTTTGTGCTGAATGTCAGATCTCCGCCTGTATTGAATGCCGGAGCAGAAGTTTGTACTGAATGTCGGGTCTCCCGCCTGCACTGAATGACGAAGCAGATGATTGTACTGAATATCGGGTCTCCCGCCTGTACTGAATGCCAGAGCAGAAGTTTGTGCTGAATGTCAGATCTCCGCCTGTATTGAATGCCGGAGCAGAAGTTTGTACTGAATGTCGGGTCTCCCGACTGTACTGAAAGCTGCATCTCTCGACTGTGCTGAATGCCGGAGTAGAAGTTTGTGCTGAATGTCAGATCTTCGCCTGTACCGAATTCTCCGATAAAAACAACAATAATTTTCTTTTGACTATTTATATTTGTCAATATGTCATGCCTGATTGCATTTGATTCTTCTCATTTGGTGAAGAAAATTTGCTTTCACTCGGGAAATATTGATGTTTGAAGTTGTGCCGGATTATATTGAACTTAGTCTCTCGCCTGTACTGAATGTCGGGTCTCCCGCCTGTACTGAATGCCGAAGCAGATGATTGTACTGAATGTCGGGTCTCCCGCCTGTACTGAATGCTGGAGCAGATGATTGTACTGAATGTCAGATCTCCCGCCTGTACTGAATGCTGGAACAGATGATTGTACTGAATGCCGGGTCTCCCGCCTGTACTGATTGCTGGAGAAGATGACAGTACTGAATGTCAGATCTCCCGCCTGTACTAAATGCTGGAGCAGATGATTGTACTGAATGCCGGGTCTCCCGCCTGTACTGAATGCTGGAGCAGATGATTGTACTGAATGTCGGGTCTCCCGCCTGTACTGAATGCTGGAGCAGATGATTGTACTGAATGTCCGGTCTCCCGCCTGTACTGAATGTCCGAGCAGAAGTTTGTAGTGAATGTCGGGTCTCCCGCCTGTACTGAATGCCGGAGCAGAAGTTTGTGCTGAATGTCAGATCTCCGCCTGTATCGAATGCACGAGCAGAAGTTTGTACTGAATGTCGGGTCTCCCGCCTGTACTGAATGTCGGGTCTCTCACCTGTACTGAATGCCCAAGCAGATGATTGTACTGAATATCGGGTCTCCCGCCTGTACTGAATGCCGGAGCAGAAGTTTGTGCTGAATGTCAGATATCCGCCTTCATCGAATGCCGGAGCAGAAGTTTGTACTGAATGTCGGGTCTCTCGCCTGTATTGAAAGCTGCATCTCTCGCCTGTACTGAATGCCGGAGCAGAAGTTTGTGCTGAATGTCAGATATCCGCCTGCATCGAATGCCGGAGCAGAAGTTTGTACTGAATGTCGGGTCTCTCGCCTGTATTGAAAGCTGCATCTCTCGCCTGTACTGAATGCCGGAGTAGAAGTTTGTGCTGAATGTCAGATCTTCTCCTGTACCGAATGCCGGAGCAAAAGTTTGTACTGAATGTCGGGTCTCCCGCCTGTACTGAAAGCCGCATCTCTCGCCTGTACTGAATGCCGGAGTAGAAGTTTGTGCTGAATGTCGGGTCTCCTGTACTGAATGTCGGAGCAGAAGTTTGTACTGAATGCCGGAGCAGAAGTTTGTACTGAATCGCGCATGGACTGAATGACGGGGCAAAAGTTTCTACTGAATGTTGGGTCTCCCGCCTGTACTGAAAGCCGCATCTCTCGCCTGTACTGAATGTCGGAGCAGAAGTTTGTATTGAAAGCCGCGTCTCCCGCCTGTACTTAATGCCGGAGCAGAAGTTTGTATTGAAAGCCGCGTCTCTCGTCTGTACTGAATGCCGGAGCAGAAGTTTGTACTGAATGTTGGGTCTCCCGTCTGTACTGAAAGCCGCATCTCCCGCCTGTACTTAATGCCGAAGCAGAAGTTTGTACTGAAAGCCGCGTCTCTCGTCTGTACTGAATGCCGGAGCAGAAGTTTGTACTGAATGTCAGATCTCCCGCCTGTACTGAATGTCCGAGCAAAAATTTGTACTGAATGTCAGATCTCCCGCCTGTACCGAATGCCGGAGCTGAATGCCGCATCTCTCGCCTGTACTGAATGTTGGAGCAGAAGGTTGTACTGCAAGCCGTGACTCTCGCCTGTACTGAATGTCGGAGCAGAAGTTTGTATTGAAAGTCGGGTCTCCCGCCTGTACTGAATGCCGCACCTTTCGCCTGTACTGAATGTCGGGTCTCCCGCTTGTACTGAATGTCGGGTCTCCCGCCTGTACTGACTGCCGCATCTCCCGCCTGTACTGAAGCAGAAGTTTCTACTGAATGTCGGGTCTCCCGCCTATACTGAATGTCGGAGCAGAAGTTTGTACTGAATGGCGGGTCTCCCGCCTGTACTGAATGTCGGGTCTCCCGCTTGTACTGAATGTCGGGTCTCCCGCCTGTACTGAATGCCGGGTCTCCCGCCTGTACTGAATGTCGGGTCTCCCGCCGATACTGACTGCCGCATCTCCCGCCTGTACTGAATGTTGGAGCAGAAGTTTGTACTGAATTTGGGTCTCTCGCCTGTACTGAATGTCGGATCTCCCGCCTGTACTGAATGTCGGGGCTCCCGCCTGTACTGAATGTCGGGTCTCCCGCCTGTACTGAATGCCGAAGCAGAAGTTTGTACTGAATGCCGCATCTCTCGCCTGTACTGAATGTCGGAGCAGAAGTTTGTACTGAATGTCGGGTCTCCCGCCTGCACTGAATGCTGGAGCAGATGATTGTACTGAATGTCGGGTCTCGCGGCTGTACTGAATGCTGGAGCAGATGATTGTACTGAATGTCGGGTCTCTCGCCTGTACTGAATGCCGGAGCAGAAGTTTGTACTGAATGTCAGATCTCCCGCCTGTACTGAATGCCGAAGCAGACGATTGTACTGACTATAGGGTCTCCCGCCTGTACTGAATGCTGGAGCAGATGATTGTACTGAATGTCGGATCTCCCGCCTGTACTGAATGCCGAAGCAGATGTTTGTACTGAATGTCAGATCTCCTGAATGTACTGAATGCTGGAGAAGATCACTGTACTGAATGTCAGATCTCCTGCCTGTACTGAATGCCAGAGCAGAAGTTTGAGCTGAATGTCGGGTCTCCCGCCTGTACTGAATGTCGGGTCTCTCGCCTGTACTGAATGCCGTAGCAGAAGTTTGTACTGAATGTCAGATCTCCGCCTGTATCGAATGCCGGAGCAGAAGTTTGTACTGAATATCGGGTCTCCCGCCTGTACTGAATTTTGGGTCTCCCGCCTGTACTGAATGACGAAGCAGATGATTGTACTGAATATCGGGTCTCCCGCCTGTACTGAATGCCAGAGCAGAAGTTTGTGCTGAATGTCAGATCTCCGCCTTTATTGAATGCCGGAGCAGAAGTTTGTACTGAATGCCGCATCTCTCGCCTGTACTGAATGCTGGAGAAGATGACTGTACTGAATGTCAGATCTCCCGCCTGTACTGAATGCCAGAGCAGAAGTTTGTACTGACTATAGGGTCTCCCGCCTGTACTGAATGCTGGAGCAGATGATTGTACTGAATGTCGGATCTCCCGCCTGTACTGAATGACGAAGCAGATGATTGTACTGAATATCGGGTCTCCCGCCTGTACTGAATGCCAGAGCAGAAGTTTGTGCTGAATGTCAGATCTCCGCCTTTATTGAATGCCGGAGCAGAAGTTTGTACTGAATGCCGCATCTCTCGCCTGTACTGAATGTCGGAGCAGAAGTTTGTACTGAATGTCGGGTCTCCCGCCTGCACTGAATGCTGGAGCAGATGATTGTACTGAATGTCGGGTCTCGCGGCTGTACTGAATGCTGGAGCAGATGATTGTACTGAATGTCGGGTCTCTCGCCTGTACTGAATGCCGGAGCAGAAGTTTGTACTGAATGTCAGATCTCCTGAATGTACTGAATGCTGGAGAAGATGACTGTACTGAATGTCAGATCTCCCGCCTGTACTGAATGCCAGAGCAGAAGTTTGAGCTGAATGCCGGGTCTCCCGCCTGTACTGAATGTCGGGTCTCCCGCCTGTACTGAATGCTGGAGCAGATGATTGTACTGAATGTCGGGTCTGCCGCCTGTACTGAATGCTGGAGCAGATGATTGTACTGAATGTCAGATCTCCTGAATGTACTGAATGCTGGAGAAGATGACTGTACTGAATGTCAGATCTCCCGCCTGTACTGAATGCCAGAGCAGAAGTTTGTACTGACTATAGGGTCTCCCGCCTGTACTGAATGCTGGAGCAGATGATTGTACTGAATGTCGGATCTCCCGCCTGTACTGAATGCCGAAGCAGATGATTGTACTGAATGTCGGGTCTCTCGCCTGTACTGAATTCCGGAGCAGAAGTTTGTACTGAATGTCAGATCTCCTGAATGTACTGAATGCTGGAAAAGATGACTGTACTGAATGTCAGATCTCCTGCCTGTACTGAATGCCAGAGCAGAAGTTTGAGCTGAATGTCGGGTCTCCCGCCTGTACTGAATGTCAGGTCTCTCGCCTGTACTGAATGCCGGAGCAGAAGTTTGTACTGAATGTCAGATCTCCGCCTGTATCGAATGCCGGAGCAGAAGTTTGTACTGAATATCGGGTCTCCCGCCTGTACTGAATGTCGGGTCTCCCGCCTGTACTGAATGACGAAGCAGATGATTGTACTGAATATCGGGTCTCCCGCCTGTACTGAATGCCAGAGCAGAAGTTTGTGCTGAATGTCAGATCTCCGCCTGTATTGAATGCCGGAGCAGAAGTTTGTACTGAATGTCGGGTCTCCCGCCTGTACTGAATGACGAAGCAGATGATTGTACTGAATATCGGGTCTCCCGCCTGTACTGAATGCCAGAGCAGAAGTTTGTGCTGAATGTCAGATCTTCGCCTGTACCGAATTCTCCGATAAAAACAACAATAATTTTCTTTTGACTATTTATATTTGTCAATATGTCATGCCTGATTGCATTTGATTCTTCTCATTTGGTGAAGAAAATTTGCTTTCACTCGGGAAATATTGATGTTTGATTTCACGAATGTTGTGCCGGATTAAATTGAACTTAGTCTCTCTCCTGTACTGAATGTCGGGTCTACCGCCTGTACTGAATGCCGAAGCAGATGATTGTACAGAATGTCGGGTCTCCCGCCTGTACTGAATGCTGGAGCAGATGATTGTACTGAATGTCAGATCTCCCGCCTGTTCTGAATGCCGAAGCAGATGATTGTACTGAATGTCGGGTCTCTTGCCTGTACTGAATGCCGGAGCAGATGATTGTACTGAATGTCGGGTCTCTCGCCTGTACTGAATGCTGGAGCAGATGATTGTACTGAATGTCAGATCTCCCGCCTGTACTGAATGCTGGAGCAGATGATTGTACTGAATGCCGCATCTCCCGCCTGTACTGAATTCTGGAGCAGATGATTGTACTGAATGTCAGATCTCCCGCCTGTACTGAATGCTGGAGCAGATGATTGTACTGGATGTCGGGTCTCCCGCCTGTTCTGAATGCCGAAGCAGACGATTGTACTGACTGTCGGGTCTCCCGCCTGTACTGAATGCTGGAACAGATGATTGTACTGAATGTCGGGTCTCCCGCCTGTTCTGAATGCCGAAGCAGATGGTTGTACTGAATGTCGGGTCTCTTGCCTGTACTGAATGCCGGAGCAGATGATTGTACTGAATGTCGGGTCTCTCGCCTGTACTGAATGCTGGAGCAGATGATTGTACTGAATGTCAGATCTCCTGCCTGTTCTGAATGCCGAAGCAGATCAATGTACTGAATGTCGGATCTCCCGCCTGTACTGAATGCCGGAGCAGATGATTGTACTGAATGTCGGGTCTCTCGCCTATACAGAATGCCGGAGCAGATGTTTGTACTGACTGTCGGGTCTCCTGCCTTTACTGAATGCTGGTGCAGATGATTGTACTGAATGTCGGGTATTCCGCCTGTTCTGAATGCCGAAGCAGATGATTGTACTGAATGTCGGGTCTCCCTCCAGTTCTGGATGCCGAAGCAGACGATTGTACTGACTGTCGGGTCTCCCGCCTGTTCTGAATGCCGAAGCAGATGGTTGTACTGAATGTCAGATCTCCTGCCTGTTCTGAATGCCGAAGCAGATCATTGTACTGAATGTCAGATCTCCCGCCTGTACTGAATGCTGGAGCAGATGATTGCACTGAATGCCGCATCTCCCGCCTGTACTGAATTCTGGAGCAGATGATTGTACTGAATGTCAGATCTCCCGCCTGTACTGAATGCTGGAGCAGATGATTGTACTGGATGTCGGGTCTCCCGCCTGTTCTGAATGCCGAAGCAGACGATTGTACTGACTGTCGGGTCTCTCGCCTGTACTGATTGCTGGAGCAGATGATTGTACTGAATGTCAGATCTCCTGCCTGTTCTGAATGCCGAAGCAGATCATTGTACTGAATGTCGAGTCTCCCGCCTGTACTGAATGCCGGAGCAGATGATTGTACTGAATGTCGGGTCTCTCGCCTATACAGAGTGGCGGAGCAGATGTTTGTACTGAATGTCGGATCTCCTGCCTTTACTGAATGCTGGTGCAGATGATTGTACTGAATGTCGGGTATTCCGCCTGTTCTGAATGCCGAAGCAGATGATTGTACTGAATGTCGGGTCTCCCTCCTGTTCTGAATGCCGAAGCAGACGATTGTACTGACTGTCGGGTCTCCCGCCTGTACTGAATGCTGGAGCAGATGATTGTACTGAATGTCGGATCTCCCGCCTGTACTGAATGCCGAAGCAGATGATTGTACTGAATGTCGGGTCTCTCGCCTGTACTGAATGCCGGAGTAGAAGTTTGTACTGAATGTCAGTTCTCCTGTATGTACTGAATGCTGGAGAAGATGACAGTACTGAATGTCAGATCTCCCGCCTGAACTAAATGCTGGAGCAGATGATTGTACTGAATGCCGGGTCTCCCGCCTGTACTGAATGCTGGAGCAGATGATTGTACTGAATGTCGGGTCTCCCGCCTGTACTGAATGCTGGAGCAGATGATTGTACTGAATGTCCGGTCTCCCGCCTGTACTGAATGTCCGAGCAGAAGTTGTAGTGAATGTCGGGTCTCCCGCCTGTACTGAATGGCGGAGCAGAAGTTTGTGCTGAATGTCAGATCTTCGCCTGTACCGAATGCCGGAGCAAAAGTTTGTACTGAATGTCGGGTCTCCCGCCTGTACTGAAAGCCGCATCCCTCGCCTGTACTGAATGCCGGAGTAGAAGTTTGTGCTGAATGTCAGATCTCCGTCTGTACCGAATGCCGGAGCACAAGTTTGTACTGAATGTCCGGTCTCCTGCCAGTACTGAAAGCCGCATCTCTCGCCTGTACTGATTGCCGGGTCTCCCGCCTGTACTGAATGTCGGGTCTCCCGCCTGTACTGACTGCCGCATCTCCCGCCTGTACTGAATGTCGGAGCAGAAGTTTGTACTGAATGTCGGGTCTCTCGCCTGTACTGAATGTCGGAGCAGAAGTTTGTACTGAATGTACTGAATCTCCGCCTGTACTGCCGAATTTGCTGTACTGAAGCCGCGTCACTCGTCTGTACTGAATGCCGGAGCAGAAGTTTGTACTGAATGTTGGGTTTCCGCATGTACTGAATGCCGGTGCAGAAGTTTGTACTTGTAGATCTCCCGCCTGTACTGAATGTCCGATGTACTGAATGAGCTCTGAGTAGCTGAATGCCGGTCTCTGACTGTCGCAGAATACTTTGTACTGAATGTCGAATATTTGTACGGACTCTCTCGCCTGTACTGAATGTCGGGTACTGAATGACTCTGCCGCATGAAAGCAGCGGGTTTGTACTGAATGCAAATGGTTAAATGTCGGGTCTCCCACTGACTGGCATCTCTCGCCTGTACTGAATGTCGGACTGAATGTGTGAATGTCGGAGACGCGGGTTTGTACTGAATGTCGGGTTTGTACTGAATGTCGGTCTCTCGCCTGTACTGAATGTCGGGTCTCCCGCCTGTACTGAATGTCGGATCTCCCGCCTGTACTGAATGTCGGAACTGAATGTGTAACTGTCGGATACTGAATGTCGTCTCCCGCCTGTACTGAATGTCGGGTCTCCCGCCTGTAATGAATGTCGTCTGAATGCGGATCTCTCGCCTGTACTGAATGTCGGATACTGAATGTCGGATCTCCCGCCTGACTGAATGCCTTTGTACTGAATGTCAGAGCTTGTCTGTCGTACTCTAGTACTGGAATATTTACATGTCGGATTTGTACTGTCGATCTTGTACTGGTTAAGCAGATGTGTACTGAATGTCAGGCGCTACTCTGACTGCCTAATCAGAGGTTTGTACTCATATGAGTTAATCATAGGTTTATTAGAAGTGTTGAAGCAGGCGCTACTCTGACTGCCTAATCAGAGGTTTGTACTCAATGGTTAATCATAGGTTTATTAGAAGTGTTGAAGCAGACGCTAGTCTGACTGTCTAATCAAACGTTTGTACACAATGGTTAATCATGGGCTTATTAGAAGTGTTGAAGCAGGCGCTACTCTGACTGCCTAATCAGAGGTTTGTACTCAATGGTTAATCATAGGTGTATTAGAAGTGTTGAAGCAGGCGCTACTCTGACTGCCTAATCAGAGGTTTGTACTCAATGGTTAATCATAGGTTTATTAGAAGTGTTGAAGCAGGCGCTAGTCTGACTGTCTAATCAGACGTTTGTACACAATGGTTAATCATAGGTTTATTAGAAGTGTTGAAGCAGGCGCTAGTCTGACTGTCTAATTAGACGTTTGTACTCAATGATTAATCATAGGTTTATTAGAAGTGTTGGAGCAGGCGCTAGTCTGACTGTCTAATTAGACGTTTGTACTCAATGGTTAATCATAGGTTTATTAGAAGTGTTGAAGCAGGCGCTAGTCTGACTGTCTAATTAGACGTTTGTACTCAATGGTTAATCATAGGTTTATTAGAAATGTTGAAGCAGACGCTAGTCTGACTGTCTAATTAGACGTTTGTACACAATGGTTAATCATAGGTTTATTAGAAGTGTTGAAGCAGGCGCTAGTCTGACTGTCTAATTAGACGTTTGTACTCAATGGTTAATCATAGGTTTATTAGAAGTGTTGAAGCAGGCGCTAGTCTGACTGTCTAATTAGACGTTTGTACTCAATGGTTAATCATAGGTTTATTAGAAGTGTTGAAGCAGGCGCTAGTCTGACTGTCTAATCACACGTTTGTACTCAATGGTTAACCATAGGTTTATTAGAAGTGTTGAAGCAGACGCTAGTCTGACTGTCTAATCAGAGGTTTGTACACAATGGTTAATCATAGGTTTATTAGAAATGTTGAAGCAGACGCTAGTCTGACTGTCTAATCAGGCGGTTGTACACAATGGTTAATCATAGGTTTATTAGAAATGTTGAAGCAGACGCTAGTCTGACTGTCTAATTAGACGTTTGTACACAATGGTTAATCATAGGTTTATTAGAAATGTTGAAGCAGACGCTAGTCTGACTGTCTAATTAGACGTTTGTACACAATGGTTAATCATAGGCTTATTAGAAGTGTTGAAGCAGACGCTAGTCTGACTGTCTAATCAGGCGGTTGTACACAATGGTTAATCATAGGTTTATTAGAAATGTTGAAGCAGACGCTAGTCTGACAGTCTAATCAGACGTTTGTACACAATGGTTAATCATAGGTTTATTAGAAATGTTGAAGCAGACGCTAGTCTGACTGTCTAATCAGGCGGTTGTACACAATGGTTAATCATAGGTTTATTACAAATGTTGAAGCAGACGCTAGTCTGACTGTCTAATCAGGCGGTTGTACACAATGGTTAATCATAGGTTTATTAGAAATGTTGAAGCAGACGCTAGTCTGACTGTCTAATCAGGCGGTTGTACACAATGGTTAATCATAGGTTTATTAGAAATGTTGAAGCAGACGCTAGTCTGACTGTCTAATCAGGCGGTTGTACACAATGGTTAATCATAGGCTTATTAGAAATGTTGAAGCAGACGCTAGTCTGACAGTCTAATTAGACATTTGTACTCAATGGTTAATCATAGGCTTATTAGAAATGTTGAAGCAGACGCCAGTCTCACTGTCTAATTAGACATTTGTACACAATGGTTAATCATAGGCTTATTAGAAATGTTGAAGCAGACGCTAGTCTCACTGTCTAATTAGACATTTGTACACAATGGTTAATCATAGGCTTATTAGAAATGTTGAAGCAGACGCTAGTCTCACTGTCTAATCAGACGGTTGTACACAATGGATAATCATAGGTTTATTAGAAATGTTGAAGCAGACGCTAGTCTGACTGTCTAATCAGGCGGTTGTACACAATGGTTAATCATAGGTTTATTAGAAGTGTTGAAGCAGACGCCAGTCTGACTGTCTAATCAGACGGTTGTACACAATGGTTAATCATAGGTTTATTAGAAATGTTGAAGCAGACGCTAGTCTGACTGTCTAATCAAAGGTTTATACATAATGGTTAATCATGGGTTTATTAGAAGTGTTGAAGCAGACGCTAGTCTCACTGTCTAATTAGACGTTTGTACTCATTGGTTAATCATAGATTTATTAGAAGTGTTGAAGCAGACGCTAGTCTGACTGCCTAATCAGACGTTTGTACACAATGGTTAATCATAGGTTTATTAGAAATGTTGAAGCAGACGCTAGTCTGACTGTCTAATCAGACGGTTGTACACAATGGTTAATCATGGGTTTATTAGAAATGTTGAAGCAGACGCTAGTCTGACTGTCTAATTAGACGTTTGTACACAATGGTTAATCATAGGTTTATTAGAAGTGTTGAAGCAGACGCTAGTCTGACTGTCTAATCAGACGGTTGTACACAATGGTTAATCATGGGTTTATTAGAAATGTTGAAGCAGACGCTAGTCTGACTGTCTAATCAGACGTTTGTACTCAATGGTTAATCAAAGGTTTATTAGAAATGTTGAAGCAGGCGCTAGTCTGACTGTCTAATCAGACGGTTGTACACAATGGTTAATCATAGGTTTATTAGAAATGTTGAAGCAGACGCTAGTCTGACTGCCTAATCAGACGTTTGTACTCAATGGTTAATCATAGGTTTATTAGAAATGTTGAAGCAGACGCTAGTCTGACTGTCTAATCAGGCGGTTGTACACAATGGTTAATCATAGGCTTATTAGAAATGTTGAAGCAGACGCTAGTCTGACTGCCTAATCAGACGTTTGTACTCAATGGTTAATCATAGGGTTATTAGAAATGTTGAAGCAGACGCTAGTCTGACTGTCTAATCAGACGTTTGTACACAATGGTTAATCATAGGCTTATTAGAAATGTTGAAGCAGACGCTAGTCTGACTGCCTAATCAGACGTTTGTACTCAATGGTTAATCATAGGTTTATTAGAAATGTTGAAGCAGACGCTAGTCTGACTGTCTAATCAGGCGGTTGTACACAATGGTTAATCATAGGCTTATTAGAAATGTTGAAGCAGACGCTAGTCTGACTGTCTAATCAGACGTTTGTACTCAATGGTTAATCATAGGTTTATTAGAAGTGTTGAAGCAGGCGCTACTCTGATTGCCTAATCAGAGGTTTGTACTCAATGGTAAATCATAGGTTTATTTGCCCTTCAGGTCATTTGCCCTTCGGACTTTTGCCCTTCGGATATTTGCCCTTCTGACCATTTGCCCTTCCGGCCAATTTGCCCTTCCATTCATTTGCCCTTCACACTGTACATGGTACATAGAAAACTGATTTAGTAAAGCTCTGACGAATATATTTAAGTTCGGTCTTAATGTTTATTTCATGCATGTGGTGTTTTAACAAAAGTTCACAAAGAAAAGATATCAAAATTTGCCCTCCAGACACATATCAAAAAGTAGATATTTATTTGGAAATTGTTTAAACCACAAGCAACAAGTTTATTTTTTTTCTGAAAGTAAAATCAAATGTAAAATGCATATAAACAATCATTAAATGAAGTGAAAACATATGAAAAGATATTTATTTACATTTAAATTGTTGAAGTTAGAGATACGTGTGTGAATGCCTTATTGAACTAAACTTGTTTGTTCAAAGCGATTTCTTTCATTCGAAAATCTAATTGAAGTATCAGATGAAAGCGCTGAGTAAGAAATGCCACTAAGGAGAAAAAGAATATAAATAGTCAGAGATAATCCAGATTAACCCCTCACTGATCACCCATCACTTCCCAAGCGTGGGTCACTCACAGATAATCCTGATTAACACATCACTGGTTTTGTTGCATAAAATAAACATTAAGACCAAACTTGAATATATTCGTCTGATGCAACCAGATGTATGTTTTTGGTGCTTTAATTTAACAGCTACCAGATCAAAAATATCTTTTCTTTTTGAAGTTTGATATCTTTTCTTTGTGAAATAAACATTAAGAACTTGAATAAATTTGTCAGAAGTTTACTAAATTAGTTTTCCATATACCATGTATAGTGTGAAGGGCAAATGGATGGAAGGGCCAAGGGCCTGGAAGGGCAAATGGTCAGAAGGGCAAATATCCGAAGGGCAAATGTCCGAAGGGCCAATGACTGAAGGGCAAATGACTGTACTCCGTCTAATCAGACGTTTGTACACAATGGTTAATCATAGGCTTATTAGAAATGTTGAAGCAGACGCTAGTCTGACTGTCTAATCAGAGGTTTGTACTCAATGGTTAATCATAGGTTTATTAGAAGTGTTGAAGCAGATGCTAGTCTGACTGTCTAATTAGACATTTGTACTCAATGGTTAATCAAAGGTTTATTAGAAGTGTTGAAGCAGGCGCTAGTCTGACTGTCTAATTAGACGTTTGTACTCAATGGTTAATCATAGGTTTATTAGAAGTGTTGAAGCAGGCGCTAGTCTCACTGTCTAATTAGACGTTTGTACACAATGGTTAATCATAGGTTTATTAGAAGTGTTGAAGCAGACGCTAGTCTGACTGTCTAATAACACGTTTGCACACAATTGTTAATCATAGGTTTATTAGAAGTGTTGAAGCAGGCGCTACTCTGACTGCCTAATCAGACGTGTGTACTCAATGGTTAATCATAGGTTTATTAGAAGTGTTGAAGCAGACGCTAGTCTGACTGTCTAATAACACGTGTGCACACAATTGTTAATCATAGGTTTATTAGAAGTGTTGAAGCAGACGCTAGTCTGACTGTCTAATCAGACGTGTGTACTCAATGGTTAATCATAGGTTTATTAGAAGTGTTGAAGCAGACGCTAGTCTGACTGTCTAATAACACGTTTGCACACAATTGTTAATCATAGGTTTATTAGAAGTGTTGAAGCAGACGCTAGTCTGACTGTCTAATCAGACGTGTGTACTCAATGGTTAATCATAGGTTTATTAGAAGTGTTGAAGCAGGCGCTAGTCTGACTGTCTAATCAGACGTTTGTACTCAATGGTTAATCATAGATTTATTAGAAGTGTTGAAGCAGGCGCTAGTCTGACTGTCTAATCAGACGTTTGTACTCAATGGCTAATCATAGGCTTATTAGAAGTGTTGAAGCAGGCGCTAGTCTGACTGTCTAATCAGACGTTTGTACTCAGTGGTTAATCATAGGTTTATTAGAAGTGTTGAAGCAGGCGCTACTCTGACTGCCTAATCAGACGTTAGTACTCAATGGTTAATCATAGGCTTATTAGAAGTGTTGAAGCAGACGCCAGTCTCACTGTCTAATTAGACGTTTGTACTCAATGGTTAATCATAGGTTTATTAGAAGTGTTGAAGCAGACGCTAGTCTGACTGTCTAATTAGACATTTGTACTCAATGGTTAATTAAAGGTTTATTAGAAGTGTTGAAGCAGTCGCTAGTCTGACTGTCTAATTAGACGTTTGTACACAATGGTTAATCATAGGTTTATTAAAAGTGTTGAAGCAGACGCTAGTCTGACTGTCTAATTAGACGTTTGTACTCAATGGCTAATCAAAGGTTTATTAGAAGTGTTGAAGCAGACGCTAGTCTGACTGTCTAATTAAACGTTTGTACTCAATGGTTAATCATAGGCTTATTAGAAGTGTTGAAGCAGACGCCAGTCTCACTGTCTAATTAGACGTTTGTACTCAATGGTTAATCAAAGGTTTATTAGAAGTGTTGAAGCAGACGCTAGTCTGACTGTCTAATCAGACATTTGTACACAATGGTTAATCATAGGTTTATTAGAAGTGTTGGAGCAGACGCCAGTCTCACTGTCTAATCAGACGTTTGTACTCAATGGTTAATCATAGGCTTATTAGAAGTGTTGAAGCAGACGCCAGTCTCACTCTCTAACTAGACGTTTGTACTCAATGGTTAATCAAAGGTTTATTAGAAGTGTTGAAGCAGACGCCAGTCTGACTGTCTAATGAGACATTTGTACTCAATGGTTAATCATAGGTTTATTAGAAGTGTTGAAGCAGACGCTAGTCTGACTGTCTAATTAGACATTTGTACTCAATGGTTAATCATAGGTTTATTAGAAGTGTTGAAGCAGACGCTAGTCTGACTGTCTAATTAGACATTTGTACAAAATGGTTAATCATAGGTTTATTAGAAGTGTTGAAGCAGGCGCTAGTCTGACTGTCTAATTAGACATTTGTACTCAATGGTTAATCATAGGTTTATTAGAAGTGTTGAAGCAGGCAGTCGCTAGTCTGACTGTCTAATTAGACGTTTGTACACAATGGTTAATCATAGGTTTATTAAAAGTGTTGAAGCAGACGCTAGTCTGACTGTCTAATTAGACGTTTGTACTCAATGGCTAATCAAAGGTTTATTAGAAGTGTTGAAGCAGACGCTAGTCTGACTGTCTAATTAAACGTTTGTACTCAATGGTTAATCATAGGCTTATTAGAAGTGTTGAAGCAGACGCCAGTCTCACTGTCTAATTAGACGTTTTGTACTCAATGGTTAATCAAAGGTTTATTAGAAGTGTTGAAGCAGACGCCAGTCTGAGAAGTGTCGGTTAATCACAGGCGTCTGAGTCTGACATGTCTAATGGTTAATCATAGGTTTATTAGAAGTGTTGAAGCAGACGCTAGTCTGACTGTCTAATTAGACATTTGTACAAAATGGTTAATCATAGGTTTATTAGAAGTGTTGAAGCAGGCGCTAGTCTGACTGTCTAATTAGACATTTGTACTCAATGGTTAATCATAGGTTTATTAGAAGTGTTGAAGCAGGCGCTAGTCTGACTGTCTAATTAGACATTTGTACACAATGGTTAATCATAGGTTTATTAGAAGTGTTGGAGCAGACGCCAGTCTCACTGTCTAATCAGACGTTTGTACTCAATGGTTAATCATAGGTTTATTAGAAGTGTCGAAACAGGCGCTAGTCTGACTGTCTAATCACACGTTTGTACTGTATATCGACTCTGAAGTTTGTGCTGAGTATCGACTCATATAGTATAATAAATACTGGTCCTAGGGGGCCACACCTACAATAACACTGGTGAAAACCCAGACTCCTACTTGCCCGTTTAGTTTTTCTAGGTTATACCTAGTATTCATTGTTTAGTATCTGCGGGTGCAAGTTTCGGGTTATTTTTGGTCGAAAATTCTTATTTCTGACCAGCGAAACCCTCATCAGGGAGCCTACGCATTGACCGTTATGGTCCGATTTTTTACTTTTTCAGTATTACACTGATGTTTTTACCCCGCCTATAGCACAACTGTGGCTGGCTGGTAAAGTTTACGGCATGTTTGTTTGTGATCCAGTATTTCTTCAAGATCCTTTTCAGCCATTTCGTGTATGGATTGAAAGTCGTTTTGTAACGCATACGTCGTTTCAGTACAGACTTATTCTGTATGCCCTCGTTCCTCTTGGGGTATTTGTTTCTGTGAGTAATTTCCGAGGTAGAGTATCCTCTCTTTTTAAGCTTTTGCTTGAAGTATTCTGACTGGTCTATGTAGTCTGCAGTACTATTGCAGTTTCGTATATATATTTTCAATTCTCCCGTAATGTGCTGATTTACTGTGTAGGTATTTGTAGGTTTCAGATAGCTTTGTTTAGCATTTCACATGAAGTATTGAGTCAGTCGAATATCTTTTCCCCTTGAAAACGGCAATGTCTAGATAATTCGCCTCGTTTTCAGATATTTCATACGTGAATTTCAATAGAGGATGTGCGTTATTAGCCATCTCAAAGAAACTCTCAGCTACGGCTTTATTTGCCTGTAGTAGTATGACGACATCATCCCGAAAAGTTTGTGTAACATAACCATTTCTTTGTGTGGGAATGTGGCAATTAGCTGATTGATATGCTTGTATATCGCACAGTTCCAGGGAAGAGACTGCTCTCCGTGATGCTCCGACAATATGTCTGAAGTGTTAGTCCTGAAACATGAATTCATTCTTTTGAAGAATCAATCGTGCTATTTCAAGCAACAGATCGATGGGAGGTTTTTGGATATTATAATCCATGTATTCGTAGGTAGTCAGATCACTTCTGAGTGCTTCTCGGATTTCATTGGATCCGAGGTATGTGTATAACGAGGTAATGTCATATGTAATACGCAACGTATCAGTTGGTATTCGACGTTTTTCAATCTCATTGGTGATTTCTGAGGTATCGGCTGAGTAGGTTTCTCGTTCCCACACTATGGGGATAAGAAGAAAACCAGGTAGCGCCCTAGTTTTTAAGTAGGGGCCCCGCATTGAGGTAGCTCCGGTTTTACAGGATCAAGTTTTTTAATTGCCTCTTCTACCGTATGTATTATTGGTAGGAGATATGGTGTAGGCTTCCTGGTCGAAACTTTCAGCAGAAAATTCAAAGTCTTCTGACTAAGAACTCCACTAGCATTCAACCTAGCGACTGTCTGTAGTACCGTACCATTTTCATGATGTTTTCCATATTCATGGATTTTATGTCGGTATAATGTATACCATCGTACAGCTGTCTTTGCGCTTCCACTATGTAGTCCTTTTTTATAAGAATTACGGTGGTATTGTTTTTATCAGCTCGTCCTTCTGTGCACAAGATTATATTCTTTGTGTTTGAGAAAGCGAGAAAAATGACGGCTGGTAAGAGCCTTCTTCTTTAGTTTCCGTCTAGCCATATTGTCTATGGGTAGTGGATATATCTCCGTGGCTTTGTGCCGTGTAAAGAGATGGCCGGGCATTGGCAAATGTATCGGCTATATACATAGCAGGTGTTCTGTGATAGGACAGAAATGTTTCTGGGGTGTGCTGATTGGTCCACTCTTTGGTGAATCTCATTGGATAATTTTGGCGCTCACACAGGGCTGCATTGTTTGCTGCAATCCCCTCTTTTTGCTCAAGCTCCGGTCAGTTTACCCATCAGTGTGGCACAGCCAGTGTATAGGCTGATTGAGGCAGAGATAAATATATTTTCTCGATTTGGCGGGCCTGTACCTGTAGGAGTCTGGGTTTTCACCAGTGTTATTGTAGGTGTGGCCCCCTAGGACCAGTATTTATTATACTATATGACTTGACTTCGTGTCTCGCTGGTTCAACACGTGTATCGAAGTTGACCTTTGGTCTTCTTTGATCCTTGCAGTAATTTCTGTGGAATTACCCAGACCCGACCATGATTGCCCGTGGTGAACTATACCTCCAGTCAAAACAGAAGACAATTATTACTGTCCTGTTAGACTTGCCTCCATTGTCATATTTCCGGTATATCTGTATGTGCTATACAAACCAGCAGATATCTAAAGCCGCATATACCATTGTCTTGATAAGAGACCTCAGCCTCCATTGTCATATGGTTTATCTGCATGTGCTAAACAAACCAGCAGGTACTTTGTTATTGCGCCATATTGCCCATATAGTATCATCTCTTTACACGGCACAAAGCCACGGAGAGATATTCACTACCCATAGACAATATGGCTAGACGGAAACTGGAGAAGAAAGCAAAAACCAGCTGTCAAATTTCTCGTTTTCTCAAACACAAAGAATATAATCTTGTGCACAGAAGGACGAAAGAAATCAATGCAGCTAATGCAGTATGAATCTGACATACAAGTTAATTATACTGTGTCAGTCTGAATACTACATTATACATGTTTATTTTAATACATTCTGAGAGGTGCGATATACACTAATTCGCCTACACTGTACTGAACAGACAGCTGCGCTTTTAATACAGGCTCGCCAAATCGAGAAAATATATTTATCTCTGCCTCAATCAGCCTATACACTGGCTGTGCCACACTGATGGGTAAACTGACCGGAGCTTGAGCAAAAAGAGGGGATTGCAGCAAACAATGCAGCCCTGTGTGAGCGCCAAAATTATCCAATGAGATTCACCAAAGAGTGGACCAATCAGCACACCCCAGAAACATTTCTGTCCTATCACAGAACACCTGCTATGTATATAGCCGATACATTTGCCAATGCCCGGCCATCTCTTTACACGGCACAAAGCCACGGAGATATATCCACTACCCATAGACAATATGGCTAGACGGAAACTAAAGAAGAAGGCTCTTACCAGCCGTCATTTTTCTCGCTTTCTCAAACACAAAGAATATAATCTTGTGCACAGAAGGACGAGCTGATAAAAACAATACCACCGTAATTCTTATAAAAAAGGACTACATAGTGGAAGCGCAAAGACAGCTGTACGATGGTATACATTATACCGACATAAAATCCATGAATATGGAAAACATCATGAAAATGGCACGGTACTACAGACAGTCGCTAGGTTGAATGCTAGTGGAGTTCTTAGTCAGAAGACTTTGAATTTTCTGCTGAAAGTTTCGACCAGGAAGCCTACACCATATCTCCTACCAATAATACATACGGTAGAAGAGGCAATTAAAAAACTTGATCCTGTAAAACCGGAGCTACCTCAATGCGGGGCCCCTACTTAAAAACTAGGGCGCTACCTGGTTTTCTTCTTATCCCCATAGTGTGGGAACGAGAAACCTACTCAGCCGATACCTCAGAAATCACCAATGAGATTGAAAAACGTCGAATACCAACTGATACGTTGCGTATTACATATGACATTACCTCGTTATACACATACCTCGGATCCAATGAAATCCGAGAAGCACTCAGAAGTGATCTGACTACCTACGAATACATGGATTATAATATCCAAAAACCTCCCATCGATCTGTTGCTTGAAATAGCACGATTGATTCTTCAAAAGAATGAATTCATGTTTCAGGACTAACACTTCAGACATATTGTCGGAGCATCACGGAGAGCAGTCTCTTCCCTGGAACTGTGCGATATACAAGCATATCAATCAGCTAATTGCCACATTCCCACACAAAGAAATGATTATGTTACACAAACTTTTCGGGATGATGTCGTCATACTACTACAGGCAAATAAAGCCGTAGCTGAGAGTTTCTTTGAGATGGCTAATAACGCACATCCTCTATTGAAATTCACGTATGAAATATCTGAAAACGAGGCGAATTATCTAGACATTGCCGTTTTCAAGGGGAAAAGATATTCGACTGACTCAATACTTCATGTGAAATGCTAAACAAAGCTATCTGAAACCTACAAATACCTACACAGTAAATCAGCACATTACGGGAGAATTGAAAATATATATACGAAACTGCAATAGTACTGCAGACTACATAGACCAGTCAGAATACTTCAAGCAAAAGCTTAAAAAGAGAGGATACTCTACCTCGGAAATTACTCACAGAAACAAATACCCCAAGAGGAACGAGGGCATACAGAATAAGTCTGTACTGAAACGACGTATGCGTTACAAAACGACTTTCAATCCATACACGAAATGGCTGAAAAGGATCTTGAAGAAATACTGGATCACAAACAAACATGCCGTAAACTTTACCAGCCAGCCACAGTTGTGCTATAGGCGGGGTAAAAACATCAGTGTAATACTGAAAAAGTAAAAAATCGGACCATAACGGTCAATGCGTAGGCTCCCTGATGAGGGTTTCGCTGGTCAGAAATAAGAATTTTCGACCAAAAATAACCCGAAACTTGCACCCGCAGATACTAAACAATGAATACTAGGTATAACCTAGAAAAACTAAACGGGCAAGTAGGAGTCTGGGTTTTCACCAGTGTTATTGTAGGTGTGGCCCCCTAGGACCAGTATTTATTATATTATTATACTCTAGCAAAAATTATCGCTCTGCAGGGATAAAAAATCTGACGCCAGGTGAAATCGCCTCTCTTCACAAACTCAAATCAAACGACAGCCAGTACATCATAACTAAAGCTGACAAAAACAATACCACTGTAATTCTGAATAAAAAGGACTACATAGTGGAAGCGCATAGACAGCTGTACGATGGTATACATTATACCGAAATTAAATCCATGAATATGGAAAACACTAAGAAAATGGTACTACAGACAGTCGCTAGGCTGAATGCTAGTGGAGTTCTTAGTCTGAAGACTTTGAATTTTCGGCTGAAAGTTTCAACAAGGAAGCCTACATTATATCTCCTGCCAAAAATACATAAGGTAGAAGAGGCAATTAAAAATCTTGATCCGGTAAAACCTGAGCTACCGGTCGACCTGAAAATCCCAGGAAGACCGATCATCTCTCAATGCGGGGCCCCTACTTAAAAACTAGGGCGCTACCTGGTTTTCTTCTTATCCCCATAGTGTGGGAACGAGAAACCTACTCAGCCGATACCTCAGAATTCATCAATGAGATTGAAAAACACCAAATACCAACTGATACGTTGCTTATTACGTATGACATTACCTCGTTATACACGAACCTCGGATTCAATGAAATCCTACAAGCACTCAGAAATGATCTGACTACCTACGAAAACATGGATTATAATATCCCAAAACCTCCCATGGATCTGTTGCTTGAAATAGCACGTTTGATTCTTGAAAAGAATGAATTCAGGTTTCACGACAAACACTTCAGACAAATTGTCGGAGCACCTCAGGGAGCAGTCCCTTCCCCAGAACTGTGTGATATAGCTATATACAAGCATATCAATCAGCTAATTGCCGCATTCCCACACAAAGAAAGAATTATATTACACAAGCGTTTTCGGGATGATGGCTTCATACTACTACAGGCAAATAAAGCCGTAGCTGAGAGTTTCTTTGAGATGGCTAATAACGCACATCCTCTATTGAAATTCACGTATGAAATATCTTAAAACGAGGCGAATTATCTAGACGTTACCGTTTTCAAGGGGAAAAGATATTCGACTGACTCAATACTTGATGTGAAATGCTACACAAAGCCAACTGAAACCTATCAATACCTACACAGAAAATCAGCACACCCTGAGGCGTGCTTCAAATCTTTCATTACGGGAGAATTGAAAAGATATATACGAAACTGCAATAATACTGCAGACTACATAAACAAGTCAAAATTCTTCAAGCAAAAGCTTAAAAAGAGAGGATATTCTACCTCGGAAATTGACTCGTGCTTTCGTTCAGTAAATTTTGCTGACAGAAACAAATACCTCAAGAAAAACGAGGGCATACAAAATAAGCCTGTACTTAAACGACGCATGCGTTACATAACGACTTTCAATCCATACACGAAATGGCTTAAAGGGATCTTGAAGAAATACTGGATCACAAACAAACATGCCGTAAACTTTACCAACCAGCCACAATTATGCTATAGGCGGGGTAAAAACATCAGTGAAATACTGAAAAAGGCAAAAATCTGACCATATCGGTCAATGCGTAGGCTCCCTGACGAGGGTTTCGCTGGTCAGAAATAAGAATTTTCGACCTAAAATAACCCGAAACTTGCACCCGCAGATACTAAACAATGAATACTAGGGATAACCTAGAAAAACAAAAAACGGGCAAGTAGGAGTCTGGGTTTTCACCAGTGTTATTGCAGGTGTGGCCCCCTAGGACCAGTATTTATTATACTAATTAGACATTTGTACACAATGGTTAATCATAGGTTTATTAGAAGTGTTGGAGCAGACGCCAGCCTCACTGTCTAATCAGGCGTTTGTACTCAATGGTTAATCATAGGTTTATTAGAAGTGTTGAAGCAGACGCTAGTCTGACTGTCTAATAACACGTTTGCACACAATTGCTAATCATAGGTTTATTAGAAGTGTTGAAGCAGACGCTAGTCTGACTGTCTAATCAGACGTGTGTACTCAATGGCTAATCATAGGTTTATTAGAAGTGTTGAAGCAGGTGCTAGTCTGACTGTCTAATCAGACGTTTGTACTCAATGGTTAGTCATAGGTTTATTAGAAGTGTTGAAGCAGGCGCTAGTCTGACTGTCTAATCAGACGTTTGTACTCAATGGCTAATCATAGGCTTATTAGAAGTGTTGAAGCAGGCGCTAGTCTGACTGTCTAATCAGACGTTTGTACTCAGTGGTTAATCATAGGTTTATTAGAAGTGTTGAAGCAGGCGCTACTCTGACTGCCTAATCAGACGTTTGTACTCAATGGTTAATCATAGGCTTATTAGAAGTGTTGAAGCAGACGCCAGTCTCACTGTCTAATTAGACGTTTGTACTCAATGGTTAATCAAAGGTTTATTAGAAGTGTTGAAGCAGACGCCAGTCTGACTGTCTAATTAGACATTTGTACACAATGGTTAATCATAGGTTTATTAGAAGTGTTGAAGCAGACGCTAGTCTGACAGTCTAATTAGACATTTGTACTCAATGGTTAATCATAGGTTTATTAGAAGTGTTGAAGCAAGCGCTAGTCTGACTGTCTAATTAGACATTTGTACTCAATGGTTAATCATAGGTTTATTAGAAGTGTTGAAGCAGGCGCTAGTCTGACTGTCTAATCAGACGTTTTTACACAATGGTTAATCATAGGTTTATTAGAAGTGTTGAAGCAGACGCTAGTCTGACTGTCTAATTAGACATTTGTACACAATGGTTAATCATAGGTTTATTAGAAGTGTTGGAGCAGACGCCAGTCTCACTGTCTAATCAGACGTTTGTACTCAATGGTTAATCATAGGTTTATTAGAAGTGTCGAAACAGGCGCTAGTCTGACTGTCTAATCACACGTTTGTACTGTATATCGACTCTGAAGTTTGTGCTGAGTATCGACTCTGACGTTTGTGCTGAGTATCGACTCTGACGTTTGTGTTGAGTATCGACTCTGACGTTTGTACTGAATATCGACTCTGACGTTTGTGCTGTATATCGACTCTGACGTTTGTGCTGTATATCGACTCTGACGTTTGTACTGAATTTCGACTCTGACGTTTGTGCTGAATATCGACTCTGACGTTTGTGCTGAATATCGACTCTGACGTTTGTACTGAATATCGACTCTGACGTTTGTGCTGAATATCGACTTTGACGTTTGTGCTGAGTGTCGGACATGATACCTGCCCTGTCGGTGCTGACACCGATTTTGTTCTCATCTAAAGCGGTAAATATTATAATGTATGCCCATAATACTTTATTCATACATTTTTTTCAAATACACCTAGAAGCACATATTAACCCATCTCCACGCTCTAATTCACAAATAAAAACTATCCCAATGAAGAACGCCCGGTAAACTGCAGAGTGAATGGTTGTTGATTTAGCTGAGTCACAATAAAGAAAAAAATGTCGAGGAGAAACATCAAGAAAATCGAATTTATTGTGTGGGGTATTTGTTAAGTTCATCTGTGTTGAATGCATCTGTTGAGTATTGGTAAAAACATTATACTGGACATCTGGTAAGTATTTTTATTTTACCTTTATTAAACATATCTGTTTAGAATTGCCCCAATCGATTCTAGGAATACAGTAAGCTGGGGTGAATTTGAACACCAGTGTGACATTGAACATCGGGATGACATTGAACTCTTATGACTGACTATATTCAGAATGTCTCTTGTTGATATTTTGCAGATGCCACTGAAACATAGCGAAGAATAGCAACCCCGAGTAGGGTTGACATTTCATTCTGTATATTTCGCTATTAGTTACAGCATTTT
This sequence comes from Hanleya hanleyi, assembly GCA_036873755.1. Lineage (NCBI taxonomy): Eukaryota > Metazoa > Mollusca > Polyplacophora > Lepidopleurida > Hanleyidae > Hanleya > Hanleya hanleyi. Next base: position 42,562 of record JAVTVY010015539.1, read on the forward strand.
CAGCAATGAACAACGTTACAAACAGCTCCATATGCACAGTATATATACAAGGCATAATGTGATCTTAGCCAATACACATTTATGAATAGGTAAGCCAGTATTGTCAGTCAGGTTGGACGGATATTAAAATGCTATCATTTTCAGAAAATTGGTAAATGTTAAGAGATAAACTGACAGCGATCTACAAATGGTGTGATTCAGGTGATACATTACACAATCTAATTGATGAAAACAATAATAATCTGCTTATTTGGCATGAAGTAAGTAAACTGTACTTAAATGAATAAAGTATGGTAATATAGTGGGTATGTACGTACATTGAATATTTCTACATGTCATGAAGTTTGGATAAGAACTGTCATTTTAAGATAATATAGGTATAATTTTCTTGGCAATACACATCATAATTGATGGAAATCAACAAATGTTGTAAATCGCATGGGAATATACAATTATGAAACAATACACAGTCTAATTTATGAAAAGAAAACTAGTTAATCTATAAATGATATTACCTAAATAATTTTAAATCCTTTGATGCTTTCAATACTTGGGTTAGAATTGGTTTGTGCCGGCGAATGGCTAAGGCTTCTTTGAATAACACTTAAGACCATTGAGGTTCTGTATCAATAATTTTAGTGGTTGATTTTATAAGAGACAACAAAGAGATCGGGTCATCAGCAAAAGAGCCATTTGCTAGATCAAACATTTGCCGAATGTAACTAAACTTGTCGCACTGGCTTACATGGTTAAACACCTCGGATTTGGAAGAAGCATGTTCTTTCAGGCGAGCAATAAAACATCTGTCTGTTTAGCCGATGTACGCTGATTCACATCATGGACATTCACATTCACATAACGGAATTTGATATGGTAGTATCCAAAACGTGTATGTCTTCAGAACCAACAAAGTCATCAAAAGTGAATTTATGTTGTTTTTGGAGTGAATTTAGCTTATTTAAAATTAATGAGAAGTCTGTCGGCTTTGCTAGGATTAGAGTATCATCGACAAAACGCTCATAGAATTTTATGAAATCTTTAGACACAATGCCATCAATTATGGTATGCTCAAGTTCTGTCATAATTATGTAGGCTAACACCGGGCCTAAGGAAGAACCCATAGAAACTCCGTCAAATTGTTGGTACAAATTCTCGCTGCATGAAAAAGGAATCCTTTGACATGTATCCCTTATCAACTTTCTCCGAGTGTTCTTACGGAGACTTGTTGTTATCGGTTTAACGGTTTAACGGTAACCTATAGTCCTTTGTTTTAAGCAAAACAAAGCCACTTCCTTTATCAGCTTTGAGAATGACAAATCTCTACTTTAGCTGTTTGATTGATTTGATTCGTTTCCCATCTCAGCCCAGTCACAATGTGATACTGACAAAAGTCATAAATCTTATTGTTGACCGTATTTACAAGAAGAAACTGATAACAACAAGTCTCCGTAAGAACACTCTGAGTTTCTATGGGTTATTCCTAAGGACCTGTTTTTTTGTTTTTTTTTATTGCCACAAAAATATATGATATACATTCGTTCAACAACAGATAATATCTTTATAATGCATGATGTAGTTAGTTGCTCATGCCATAGAAGGTAACAATTTTGCCCTTATACAGACACAGGCAACCATAAAGCCATCCAACAAATAATATATAACAAGTTATTTTGTAGCTGGTCAGTTGGACTATAATATAAATATTAATAATTCTCACAGTACATAAAGGGGGGGGGGGATTTAAAGCTTTATCAATTACCGTTCAGGACTGGAAATTGACCAAGCATTATATAACCTCAGTCAAAATTAGCCATGTTGAAAAAATTTGTTCAAAATCTTTCCATGAGTCATTTTTTATAGCAATTTCTTTTTCGATATCAAGGTATTGTTTGATGTCATACTTCAACCCCACAATATGAGGAATTATGTTTTGACATCTGCATCTGAAGATAAAATATCTAGTTATTAATAGAATAAAATGTATTGGTTTGTAATAATTTTTAAGCCCTCTACTGACAATTCCTAGAATTGCGACTGTTTTAGTTATACTAAGTAGAATATTTGTTTTTTGGTATACCCAATCTGTAAGTGCGTCAAACAGATCTTGAATTATCAAACACTCATAGAATAAATGTTCAACAGTCTCAATTTGCTCTTTACAAAACGAACAGGTGTCGTCGTTTGTTTCCCGTATTTGAACAAGCAATTTGTTTGTAGCAACAAAACGATGATTTATCCTGTATTGAAGCCATTGAAGGTTAGTATTCTGGTAAGATTGGAATGGCAAGAGATAAACCAATTTCCAGTCCCGAACAGCAACTGATGTCCACTTTTTTTTTTTACTAATTGGAACACTTTTGTTACATATCAACCCGTTGTACATATCTTTACTACCCTTTTTGCTCTTTAAAATAAGTTTGAGCTTATAGGGTAATGACATATTTTCTGTTTTAATGGATCCGGGATAAAGATGGTTTTTCCTCATATAATTATTAACTGCATTTTTAACACCTAAATATTGTAAGAAATTTGTTCTAATGGCATATTTGACGATAAATGATTGGTAAGGAAGCACTCTGCCGTTTCCATCTATTAAGTCTCCTATAAATGTAAATATTTTAAGAGAGCCAGTCATTGTAAAATATTGGACGGTTTCCGATCCGTATGTTTTCATTTAACCAAATGTTTGTAGAATAAATTTTCTGTACAGTTTGGGGTGAGAGTTTATCATTTATCATTTTCCACGAATAAAATACATCGGCCCAAAAATCGTTTGCACATCGTTGCCGCAATGTAGTGAGGAAATTATCTCCTTTGTTTATCAGATCCACAACGTCTGAAAACAGTATTTCAAACAGATGTTTGTATTGTGGTATCCAGGTAGACTTCAGTGCTGTGATATAATGTGTAATGTGAATCATTTTTACGCCACCTTCTCTATAGTCTTTAACAAACACGTCTCGTTTTACTTTATCTGGTTTATCTTGCCAGACAAAAGAGAATAGGCTGGTATTAATTTCTTCAAGATCCTGTTCACTAGGTGTTGGGAGGCAGATAAATAAATGGTTTAATTTTGATATTATTATCGTTTTTAAAACAGTGATTCTACCTAAGGGTGTTAATTTTTTTTTTTTCCATTTCGTCAATTCTAATTTTAGTTCCTTGATCTTATCTGTGAAATTTATACTTGTCATGGAGTCTAAATCACATGAAAACAAAATACCGAGATATTTAAAAAAAAATTGTTCCCAATTTAATTTGTAACGATGATTAAATGTTTCCCCACTGAATGTTTTACAACCGACCCATACAGCTCTGGTTTTGTTTTTATTAATTTTTAATCCGGAGAGAAAAGCAAATTTATCAAGAACAAGCAGAGCTTCCCGAAGAGAAGTTTCTGAGCCATCAAGGAAGAAGGATGTGTCGTCAGCAAATTGTGATAGTTTAAATTCAAATTCTCTTGCCTTAATACCTTTGATTTTTGTATTTCCTTTGACTAAAATCGATAAGATTTCTGCACATAGCAGAAATATGTACGGCGACAGTGGGTCTCCTTGCCTACAACCTCTGGATATTGCGAAGAATTCCGAATTCCCGGTCTTAGCCAATATAATTATGACATAACTTGAGCATACCATAATTGATGACCTCGTGTCTGAAGATGTCATAAAATTCTATGCACGTTTTGTCGATGATATTCTGGTGCCAGCAAAGCCGACAGACTTCTCATGAATATTAAGTATGCTAAATTCATTCCAAAAACAACTTAAATTCACTTTTGATGATTGTGTTGGTTCTGAAGACATACACTTTTTGGATATTACTATATCAAATTACGGTACTACAGGTTACCGGAAACCCACTCACACTGGCTAGTGTATTCATGCGGATAGTTTTGAGTCTTGGTCAAGAAGAACAGCTTGGGTTAGATTACTTGTTTTCAGAGCACATAAGATTTGTGGCAGTCCTATTAGCCTAATGAGGGAATTGTCTATTATTAGGAAATTTATGTCTTGGAATGCATTCTCCTGACATACCACCAGAAAGTTAGTGGATAATTTAGCAAACAAATACGGCTAACCGAGAGTATCTATCAGGTCTAAAGCCCGGCGCACACGAGAGATATCAGCTGAGCTAACGGCCTCAATTGCCTGTCAGCTGAGGGGCTAGCTTTCGTGTGATTTCAGCGCACACGGTGAGCAAAAGTTTCATGGAATTGATTTCAGTTCCCGCATAACGTCTTCTTTAAGTCTATTTTGAAGAGTCGGGCGTATGAATCGCTTGAAAATAACATGCGATTCATTGGCCGGTCCAATAAAACTGCTGGGCTGTTTGCTTGCGTTCGCCGCACACGCTGAGGATTTGGCCTCGCGAGGCGAAATTATCAAACAAGTTTGATATTTTTTCCCCGGTCTCGCGAGGCCAAAAACTCACCAAAAACTGCCCGCACACGAGAGCTAGCCCCTGAGCTGAGAGGCAATTGAGGCCGTCAGCTCAGCTGATAGCTCTCGTGTGCGCCGGGCTTCACAATGATGACAATATTCCCAAAATATGGATAAGACTGCCGTACATTGGTCGAGAAGGTGAACGAATATTTCGACAATGCCTCAAGGAACTCAGAAAATATAGTCTAGGAAGGGCGCGGTACATTGTTTTATGGGAGACAAAGAAAACAAATTTCTTTGTCAACGACAAGGACCCCACCCCGACAACATATAGAAGCTCTATTATATATAAATTTTCATGCCCAGGATGTGAATCAGAGTACATCAGCAAAACAGACAGATGTTTTATTGCTCGCCTGAAAAAAAACATGCTTCTTCCAAATCCGAACTGTTTAACCGTGTAAGCCAGTGCGACAATTTTAGTTACATTCGGCAAATATTTGATCTAGGAAATGGCTCTTTTGATAATGACCCGATCTCTTTGTTGTCACTTATAGAATCAAACACTAAAATTATTGATACAGCAGCTCACTGGTCTCAAGTGTTCTTCAAAGAAGCCTTAGCCATACGCCGATCAGCTATTTTAAACCAAGGATTGAAAGCATCAAAGGATTTTAAATTATTTAGGTAATATCATTTATAGATTACCCAGTTTTCTTTTCATAAATTAGACTGTGTATTGTTTCATAATTGTATATTCACATGCGAGTTACAACATTTGTAGGTTTGCATCATTTCTGATGTAGATTGCCAGGAAAATTATACCAATACTATCTTAAAATGACAGTACTTATCCAAACTTATTGAAATATTCAATGTACGTACATAACCACTATATCACCATACTTTATTCATTTATGCACAGTTTACTTAGTTTTTGCCAAATAAGCAGATTATGTATTGTTTTCATCAATTAGATTGTGTATTGTATAAACTGAATCACACCATTTGTAGATCGCTGTCAGGTTATCTCTTAACATTTAAAAAAATTCAGAAAATGACAGGCACATCGTATTTAGACCTATATCTCTATAAAAATGAAGCCGTCGACTGTATGACGAAAGAGATGATTACAATTTCTTTCTTTTTTTTCTTTTCTTTTTCTTCTTTTTTTTTCTGTTAAGCCCTGGAACAGGCCACTGGGCATTTATTTACAATGACCACGATTTTACATATCCTTACACGCCCACATGGTCGAGGGTTTAGGATGTTTTCAATACACATGTTCGTACGGGATTTCTGTTCCAGAGCCAGACAAACACATATATATACATAGAAAAGTTTAACTAGAACAGTGTTCATGCTGTCAGGACAACAAACACACACAATCACAAATAAACAAATTTTGGAAGAAACAACTTTTTACCATACGCTATCCCCACCGAACTGATAAAAATAAAAGAAAAAGATTTATTAAGTCAATTATTCATAAGATATCAAAAGGTTAATACTGCTTATTGGTTACGCCAGGGGACCCCACTTCTGAGCGAAGATAGAGATATTCTTATTTTTTGTATAGATATACCTCTCAATATCTCTGGTTCTGATCACAGTGTCCCTTAAACCATCGAAAGCAGGCTTCAGATTGTAATATCTACATCTGTATATATATTGTTTACCAAGTAACAGCAGGTGATCTTTAAGAACAGAACCTGTATTACCCAGGATTACTTGAGATCCGGACGGCTCCTTCATTTGAATTTCTACTTCATTTGACCATGTATGAAGATTGCTCCAAATTGCTTTCGAATAACTACATTCATAAAACAAATGCAGGATACTTTCTTTCTCTTGATTACAGAAGGTACACATATCGGTATCGGTTTTACCCCATAATTTTAAAAGAGAATTGGTTACAAGTATTCTGTGAATGATTTGGTATTGAAAGTATTGTTGGGTGGTGTCCATTGAGGTACTATAAATGCAGCTGTATATTGAAGTCCAAGGCAATTCTTTTGAATTTAGTTCATCTTCCCATTTCTCCTGATTTCGTTGCGATTTGATTTCAATCTTTTTAATAAGTATACTGTAAATAAATTTTAAGCATGTTTGATTCATTAATCGTCTGAATACTTCTCGTTGATTCCTAATATTTTTGATAAAAGTACCGTTTTTTATATTTCTACGTTTTTCATTCGATATATTGTGAATTATTGCACAATGAAGGATGAAATAGATAGGTTTGATTCCAAATTTAGTCTGGAATTCATTGAATTTTAAAAAACGTGTACCATCCTCATTTACGAGATCAGTAATATAGGATGCACCCACATCCACCCAGCGGCTTATATCATTCCACTCTGATATCGGAACAAGGTCAAACAGAAGATTGTTGTAGTTCTTGCCTTTTGCTTCACAATATTCCACACATTCTGCCCATGATCTGAGTGTGTCACACCAGAACGGGTTTTTTATTTGTTTTTGAACTGCATATATGCTTGCAGAATCTAAACACCAAACATCATGACCAGCAGGCCGCAATATGTTTTTTACCAATGTCCCAAAAATGCCGTCGTCCTCCACTACTCTCTTTACCTATTTCACCTTCAGATATGATGTAAAAGCTTGAAAATTTATCATAGCCATGATTATCATGATTACAATTTCGAAATCGTAAACTATCCCTTTCTGGACAGTAATATTCCAGTGGGACCTGCATATGGCGTATACATATCACGCTTAGTAGCATTTGCTAGATCCTGTGTTAAATGTGACGATTTTAATCAACGTCACAAAACATTGTTGCAGAAACTTATAAAACAGGGCTATTCCACCAAGTGCCTCCACTCAAAGTTTCTCAAATTTGGCGATACATATCGCATGCTGATAGCAAAATACGAGCGTAGCGTGCAAGATCTATGGCGTTACGAGATATGAGATACATCATTCTTTAGATGACGACTTTACAACGAATATTATGGATTAAGAATACTGATCATCGATACGGATTTGATATTTTTGGAACATCATGATGTCTTGCCGGCATCATTGAAAACTGTTGAGCGCTTCTCTCTTGCTGGAAACAAGCCTATGTTTATGTATACTATGATTCTCTTTTTGAATTTGGTTCTAATACAAGCGTCTAGTCCGTCATTCATAATTCAGCCGTCGTCCATTAAAGAATATCCGCGTCCATAATCCAAAGACCGATTCCATATCCATATAACAGTATTGGCACCAAATTCAAAAAAGACAATCATAGTATACATAAACATAGGCTAGTTTCCTGCAAGAGAGAAGCGGTCAACAGTTTTCAATGGTGCCGACAAGACATCATGATGTTCCAAAAATCTAAAATCCGTATCGCTAATCAGTATTCTTAATCCATAATAATCGTTCTAAAGTCGTTATCTAGAGAATGGTGTATCTCAGTCACGCTTTGATTGTGACTGTTCATATGAGCACCATGGGGATCTTGAAGTACATGGGTTCATACGGCCCCTAGCCCCGGGTTAAGCGGAATTAGACACAAGTTACGAAACGTAACGCCATAGATCTTGCACGCTACGTTCGTATTTTGCTATCAGCATGCGATATATATCGCCAAATTTGAGAAACTTTGAGTGAAGGCGCTTGGAGGAATAGCCCTGTTTTATAAGTTTCTGAAACAATGTTTTGTGACGTTGATTGAAATCGTCACAATTAACACAAGATCTAGCAAATGCTACTAGGCGAGATATGTATACGCCATATGCAGATCCCACTGGAATATTACTGTCCAGAAAGGGATAGTTTACGATGTCGAAATTGTAATCATCTCTTTTGTCATAAAGACGACGAGAGAGAATGCCGGCTTCATTCTTGTAGAGATATAGATCTAAATATGATGTGCCTGTAGGGCTATCTGTAGTTTCCTTCAAATCCAGTGAAGGTGGATATATATCCTTCACTGCGTCATTTATATAGCGATTATCCACAGCGAGAAGATCGTCTATATAGCGTTTGGTGAATGAGAAGGAACGGGCCTTGAATGGATCGGTTTTTGAAAGCGCCTGTGTATAGTCATATTCATAAGAGAACAGATACAGGTCAGCCAACAGGGGTGCGCAATTAGTACCCATTGGAATACCTATATGCTGCTGATATATTGTGTTGCCAAATTTCACATAGATATTTTTAATGAGAAATTCAAGCAACTCTATAAACAAAGAAACATCCCATGAATGATATCTCCTGTGTGTAGTAGAGCTAAAGAATGCTTTATGGCTTCCGACATTAATATATCTGCGATCAGTTTTCTTGAACACAGATACTATTAATGAACTTAGGCGGTCAATAAGGATTGTAGTATAGAGAGTCGAGAAATCCCATGTGGATACATGTCTGTACTGTTATATGGAATAGGTCTTTGGATTATGGACGCGGATATTCTCTAATGGACGACGGCTGAATTATGAATGACGGACCAGACGCTTGTAATCGAATTTTATGAGATTTTTGATGTACAGAAAATCTGAGTAGCTCGCCCGAATGCAGGGGCTTGTGAAACTGATAATCATATGCTGGATCAAGTGTGTCGAACATTATACATTGCATTTTATTGACTTATTTTTTATCAATTAATCCAGATCGATGAAAAATGTGTCTGATGACTTTGAACACCCAAGATATTTAGCATTCTGAATTATTATTATTATTATTATTATTTTCATACTGGTACTGTTCTGTTGTCTAGTTCGACAAGTGCTTTTAAGAATGCCAGAGCAGACGTGTTTGAAGTAAATTACTTTAATTTAGTGCAGAATGGCAGAAATGCAGCCAAGTGATGTGATCGGTAAGAAATTAACACTTAAAAGTTGGTTTTATAGTTCAAATCTACTTGTGTTGTGGAATGAAACAGCAGAAATGTTGTGTGCTATTTTTCAAAGCCCAGGAAGAGTTCAAAGTCACACTGTTATGAGTAAGGCTTTGAATATGCCCTCCAAATCGGTAGAAGTTCAAAGTCACCTCAACCACGAGGTGACTTTGAACACATATAAATGAAAACAAATACGCACTAAGCTTTGGCCCAATGACTGCCAATCTCCTGCATCTGAATGGCCAGAGGGAATTTTTAGAATATAATATACTAAAATTTTCCAAATTTACGTATAATATTACGTATGGTAATAGCGGGAGAAAACTTGAAGAATGTACTGAAAAACCATTAAAGTAAATACATGGTCATCTCATATGGTGTTTTTGTCACGCTGTATATTTCAGAGGGTGGGACTGTAATATGTCGCATAACGAAAGTATTTAGTTGTTCAAGAGGCTGACAGCAGGGGTGTCCAGAAACGGGACACAATCTTACATCGGCGATAGTTGAAAAATAGTGTATTTTTTTGACTACGTCAGATATAGCTGGCGCATCCTATGAAATGCACATTACTGTCTTCTTCTCCCCATTATCCTCCCGATTTCCCCTATTTAATCCCTTAATTTTTTAATAAGTGGACCGTTTTCTCACACATTTCGCCATGGGTCGCGTTCATATCGAACAGCAAATCTGAGATGAACAGGTCAACGGTCAAAGGTCACCGAGGTCAAGGCCCCCGAGGCATAGAAAAGAGGAAATCACTCAGAATCCACAATGAGAAACTCATTGAAAATCTCAAATTGTTGGATAATGATGGGAAGACGTCCATTAAAGAAATGTTCGTGTCTACAATCTAAAGACCCAATTTGTATAATAGCATTAACTTAAAAAGCAATCGTAGTATACATAAACATGAATGATGTCTCCAGGATATTATGATGTTTTCAGCCGTATCATACGATGGCCCACTTTTAATTCTTCTAATTTTTCACCCGTGTGGAAACGATGATGCGTTACTTGACTATGTATTATAATTTTGTAAATAAATTGTCTAGACTGGGCCGATAAAATCATTACCAGAATTAGTCAACTTATTGTTCTACTGTATGCAAATTATTGATACACTGACAAGACTGTGATTCATCGTCCTTGAAAAGCAATTCAAGGATCTTATAACGTATACATATACTGGCAATAGCTAAAGACGATGACTGCTGTGTCGATCGCCAGCTTTTAAGCGACTGAACGTTTGATAAAAATAGTTTCCTATGCCGTGACATAAGAGAATTGATATCTGAACGGAAAATCAACGAAGCAATAATTCATTCCACCGAATATCTTCAGAGAAGACTCAATCAGTTTTAAATCTCATTGAAACATGAAAGACAAAGCCAATCCCGGACTTTAGTTAATCCTTTAGCAATAGATTTGACCGGATAGTACTGGAAGGTACTTTGACACGCGGTGACCGGATAGCACTGGAAGGTACTTTGACACGCGGTGACCGGATAGCACTGGAAGGTGCTTTGACACGCGGTGACCGGATAGCACTGGAAGGTACTTTGACACGCGGTGACCGGATAGCACTGGAAGGTACTTTGACACGCGATGACCGGATAGCACTGGAAGGTACTTTGACACGCGGTGACCGGATAGCACTGGAAGGTACTTTGACACGCGGTGACCGGATAGCACTGGAAGGTACTTTGACACGCGGTGACCGGATAGCACTGGAAGGTACTTTGACACGCGGTGACCGGATAGCACTGGAAGGTACTTTGACACGCGGTGACCGGATAGCACTGGAAGGTACTTTGACACGCGGTGACCAAGCAATTCGTTCTTCCACTCTCTTTCCTATCTCCTCAACTTAGGAAATATTTTAATCAATGATAACTGGACTATTTTCGGCCGGAACTGAACAAATATATCATAAATTTGAGTATAATGGTCCTTCCTTGGAATAATAGGATACATTGATCAATATTACTATATTTACACCAGTCATCGATGGTTAAAAATACGTCACATGAGTAGATAACAGTGAGAGTGGAAGGACGATCCGCTGTGGAAGGACGATCCGCTGGGTCGCCACGCGACAATGCACCTGTTCGTGCTACACGTAACGGAGCAGATCTATTGTTAAATAATGAACTGTAGGTTTGTGCAAGTCCGGGATTAGATCCTGTTTTACAATAACAGCTGTTTATTGAGAGGAACTCCACGATAATTTCTTGATATAAACCACTGTTGACAATGCACTGAAATCCGACAGATTACGTAACTGTTGAATATGTAGTTCTGTCGAAAAGAGAGCTCATACTCTACGACGCGATGAACACCGCCTAAGTCTATACAAACAAATAGGTTACCTGTATATTTGTATTACGTGTTGGATTGCGCAGGGAATCCGATGATTTGTCCGCGGTCCATATTGATTCAAAAGTTCACTCCAGTGTATGAAAGCCTACTGGCTATAAATGTACAAATATTTGGAAACGCTAGTATCATTTATCAAATCAGAAACTATTTTCTATCTGATATCTATCTTTCGAGTCAACAAAACACAACTTCGTATATCGTTCTTGGTTTTTAATATATTGTATGCAACGCTATAAAAAACACTGCTACATTATATTATCTTTGACGTCAGTGGTTTATATAGAGGTTATCCAGTATATGACATTAGTGATGCACCATATCAACGGTCAGTGGGTTATATGGAGGTTGTTCGGTATATGGCTGTAGGTGTGCAAACAGGAGCCCTTAATGACAGGAGCCCTTATGGACAGGAGCTCAGTGCGCTTTTTCCAAACCTGGATACGAGCCCACAACTATACATTTTGATAGGGATCATCGGACAAAATGCATCTATCTAAATGAAAATGCTATCAAATATGGCACAAACAATTTGGCACAATATGGCACAAACATTTTTGATCAATTATTAAAAAAAACAGGATATTTCTTTCTGGTGATTTATTGAATGTCATGAATAAATTTCAAGAGAGCAAAAAAAAGGAAAAATCATTAGGTATTTTTTTAGAAGAATTAAGCGGAATCACAAATGAAAATGATAAAACAACTTTGTTATCTTACGTGCTATTTTACGATAATTTGCTACTTAACAACATGTTAATACTTGTAAAATATATGGTAAAATCAAAATATGAAATTAAAAGAACCAACAAAAAATACTTTTTCTTAATTGTTTCTCCAACTATAATTGTTTCGAATCAAAATATATAGTATTTTGTGAAATTTAATAATCATCGAGAAAAAATCCAGTTATTTTTATAATTTATTAGTAATTTTTGTGCCAAATTATTTGTACCTCCATGCTTCCATAGTATCCATCATTGATTAATTCTCCCTGTGCATCTGTACACAACCACTATACTAGCTCATACAGCCACACGTGGCTACATCTCAAGACGCCTTTCTTCTCGCCAGACTGTCAACTAGTTTGAAAAATTTAGGTTACATAACAGGACGTTATCATTATCATAGCGGATACTAGCAGGCCTATACATGTACGTGCTTGGGTGGGGTTAATCATCATCCTCGCCTTGCTGGCATTATGAGCCACTGGATTCATTATGATTTACTGACGGCGCCCAAGAACTGTTCAAAGTATTTTTCATACTGACAGAATATCACATCGGCATCTGTAAATTTAATCCGTTATATTTTTCATCGGCGGCATGTTGTAGGCCTTTGAGCTAGTAACACACATGTTATTTATTGGAACGTTCATTACTTGGGCTTGGGACCGCTTCAACACGTCCTTCTGAAACAACCCGTGTGCTTGGGACCGCTTCAACACGTCCTTCTGAAACAACCCGTGTGCTTGGGACCGCTTCAACACGTCCTTCTGAAACAACCCGTGTGCTTGGGACCGCTTCAGCACGTCCTTCTGAAACAACCCGTGTGCTTGGGACCGCTTCAACACGTCCTTCTGAAACAACCCGTGTGCTTGGGACCGCTTCAACACGTCCTTCTGAAACAACCCGTGTGGTGATTGTAATCTACAGTGGACACTGCCATCATATAATGAGTTAGCTAAGAATAAAGAATATAGGTGGCAATCGTCACATCGTTACTGGCTTAATAACAGTAATATTATCGTCTACATTTTTATTTGCAGATTGCAATACCGTCGCTAAGAGTTGGTGCCGGTCCGAGGACGTTTGACTACTACTGGCCAGAGAATACCACTGGACCAGCTGCCAGCCATGGCGACCTTACTTAACATCTTACTATTTTATGTCATATTATTCAAGACAAGTGAGTCTCCCAGGTTTTTTAATTCTAGTTGATGATTAACAAAATGATGATGAACCCATATAGCATAGGAAGTTGTAGCCATCCCACTCGTTCATTTTGACTGTGAGTACACATTGAGTGCACATGCGAAATAACATTGATTTCACTACTATAGTCTGTCCATTTTAATTAGTCGTCTACTTTGGAGCTTGTCAAAAATCAGTAGATATCTTTGCATAAATTTTCTTTTTTGCAGCATGTAGAACAAACTGGAGTCTACAAAATGACTACCATTCCTCCTTGATATCGATAATATATCACGCTTGAAATAACTTTGTGGTTCTCTCCATATAAAACTGCAGTACAGTTGTTTCATGTACCGGGCCTCAATTACATAGAGAGACGTCATAATGTATTCATGTTTACTAGAACGAATGTCAACAATGCCGTGTACGCGAAGAAGTGTGTGCGTTTTATCATTTGGCAATTTCACTGGGCATGGTATATAAGCGACACTTCAACGGACCGCCTGTTATTACTTAATACGGAATCAATGACCTTTGTGCCAGTGAGTATGAATACATTATGGCGCCTCTCTATGTAATTGAGGCCCGGTACATGAAACAAATGTACTGGAGTTTTGTATGGGGAAAATTCGAAAGTTATTTCAAGCGTGATATATTATCAATATCAAGAAGTAATGGCAGTCATTTTGTAGAGTTTAGTTTGTTCAAAACCTCGCAAAAAAGAAAATTTATGCGAACTTAACTACTGATTTTTGACAGGCTCCAAAGTAGACGACTAATTAAAATGGACAGACTTTAGGGCTTGTTTCTAATTGGCGTCAGCATTCTATTATGGAAGCCTGCGAAAATCTTCTTTCTTGGGTAGTAACGAAGGCACTATAGCAGCCTTTTCATTGCGCGAAATTCAATCATAAGTTCAATGTCTGAATGAACCGTTCTGGCGGATATTTAGATCTCTCTGTCTTGGTAAAGATGCATTAGATCTTATGGCTAGCTTTCTTGAGGACCGAACACAGCGGGTCAGGCTAGGAGAACATAGAAGCTCTTTGCTAACGATTTTGAAGGATGCCCCCCAGGGTTCGATTTTGGGGCCACTACTTTTTAATATTTTTGTAAATGATATATTTTATGTCCTGAAGGAATGTGATATGTATAACTATGCCGATGACAACACTATCTTGTTGCTATTGTGATCCTTTTATATTACATTTAAGTTTAGAAGAAAATTACAAGCGTCAAGTCCGTCATTCATAATTCAGCCGTCGTCCATTAGAGAATATCCGCGTCCATCATCCAAATACCTATTCCACATTCCATATAACAGTATTAGCACCAAATTCAAAAACACAATCATAGTATACATACAAATAGGCTTGTTTCCTTCAAGAGAGAAGCGGTCAACAGTTTTCAATGATGCCGGCAAGACATCATGATGTTCCAAAAATATCAAATTCGTATCGCTGATCAGTATTCTTAATCCATAATATTCGTTGTAAAGTCGTCATCTAAAGAATGATGTATCTCAGTCACGCTTTGATTGTGACTGTTCATGTGAGTACCATGAGGGTCTTGAAGTACATGGGTTCATACGGCCCCTAGCCCCGGGTTAAGCGGAATTAGACACAAGTTACGTAACGTAGCGCCATAGATCTTGCACGCTATGTTCGTATTTTGCTATCAGCATGCGATATATATCGCCAAATTTGAGAAACTTTGAGTGGAGGCGTTTGGTGGAATAAACCTTCTTTATAAGTTTCTGCAATAATGTTTTGTGACG
This sequence comes from Hanleya hanleyi, assembly GCA_036873755.1. Classification (NCBI taxonomy): domain Eukaryota; kingdom Metazoa; phylum Mollusca; class Polyplacophora; order Lepidopleurida; family Hanleyidae; genus Hanleya; species Hanleya hanleyi. The sequence continues at coordinate 57,874 of JAVTVY010015539.1, forward strand.
TTGATTAAAATCGTCATATTTAACACAGGATCTAGCAAATGCTACTAAGCGAGATATGTATACGCCATATGCAGGTCCCACTGGAATATTACTGTCCAGAAAGGGATAGTTTACGATGTCGAAATTGTAATCATCTCTTTTGTCATAAAGTCGACGAGAGAAAATGCCGGCTTCATTTTTATAGAGATATAGATCTAAATATGACGTGCCTCTAGGGCTGTCTCTAGATTCCTTCAAATCCAGTGAAGGTGGATATATATCCTTCACTGCGTCATTTATATAGCGATTATCCACAGCGAGAAGATCGTCTATATAGCGTTTGGTGAATGAGAAGGAACGGGCTTTGAATGGATCGGTTACAACGTGTAATTGTGACGATTTCAATCAACGTCACAAACATTGTTGCAGAAACTTATAAAACAGGGCTATTCCTCCAAGCGCCTCCACTCAAAGTTTCTCAAATTTGGAGATACATATCGCATGCGGATAGAAAAATATGGCGTTACGTTTCGTAACTTGTGTCTGATTCCGCTTAACCCGGGGCTAGGGGCCGTATGAACCCATGTACTTCAAGATCCTCATGGTGCTCATATGAACAGTCACAATCAAAGCGTGACTGAGATACACCATTCTCTAGATAACGACTTTAGAATGATTATTATGGATAGAATACTGATCAGCGATACGGATTTTATATTTTTGGAACATCATGATGTCTTGTCGGCATCATTGAAAACTGTTGACCGCTTCTCTCTTGCAGGAAACTAGCCTATGTTTATGTATACTATGATTGTCTTTTTTGAATTTGGTGCTAATACTGTTATATGGATATGGAATAGGTCTTTAGATTATGGACGCGGATATTCTTTAATGGATGACGGCTGAATTATGAATGACGGACTAGACGCTTGTATTTGAAAGCGCCTGCATATAGTCATATTCATAAGAGAACAGATACAGGTCAACCAACAGGGGTGCACAATTAGTACCCATTGAAATACCGTACGTGTCATACAATGATTCGATGAGAACGACATGGCAGCAAATCCTGGTAAATTTCAGTCAATTGTTCTCTGCCCCAACCGAAATGATATTTGTAGCCTGACCCTCGATGTTTGAGGCAATCAGATCAAAACCGAGGATCACGTTAGACTGCTGGGCATAGACATTAAATTTTGACCTTCATATCTCTGAATTCTGTATAAAGGCTAAGTCGTTTCTTAGGTTTTAATTCACGACTTGCTATCTTTAGAAGTTTTATTCTTTCGACTTTTAACTACTGAACTGTTGTTTGGACATTTTGCTTAACGTTTTCATGTAAAAAGATGGAAAATCTGCAAAAACGCGCTTTGTGCTTCGTTTATGATGACCATGCGTTCTCTTATGAGGAGCTCCTAGACCGAGCTGCTATCACGACATTAGAAGTATCTCGACTCCGTTCTGTGGTGTCGAGGTTTTCAAATCCTGAGGAACTTATCCCGGAGGACCTGAATGGTTTGTTCATTGTAAATCCCAGGTCTAGCCACAGACTGGGTCAGCAAGTTGTTGTCCCCAGATTCAATGGTATCACCTATGGTAGAAACTCTCTGAGGTATAAAGGGGCTACCATCTGGAATCACCTTCCCAGATTTTAAGTGTGCCATGACCTTAAAGGAGTTCAAGTCATTGTTAAAAACTTGGAATGGTGAAAATGGCTGTAAAGGCAATACATGCAAGTAGTTTTAAACGTTCTTTTACTATTATATGTAACTCGTTTACTTAATTTTTATATCTATACTTGTTATCAACCATCTGTCGGTAAATAGCCAAATACAAGCGTCTAGTCCGTCATTCATAATTCAGCCGTCGTCCATCAAAGAATATCCGCGTCCATAATCCAAAGACCTATTCCATATTGATATAACAGTATAAGCACCAAATTCAAAAAGACAATCATAGTATACATAAACATAGACTAGTTTCCTGCAAGAGAGAAGCGATCAACAGTTTTCAATGATGCCGACAAGACATCATGATGTTCCAAAAATATAGAATCCGTATCGCTGATCAGTATTCTTAATCCATAATAATCGTTGTAAAGTCGTTATCTAGAGAATGATTTATCTCAGTCACGCTTTGATTGTGACTGTTCATATGAGCACCATGAGGATCTTGAAGTACATGGGTTCATACGGCCCCTAGCCCCGGGTTAAGCAGAATTAGACACAAGTTACGAAACGTAACGCCATAGATCTTGCACGCTACGTTCGTATTTTGCTATCAGCATGCGATATGTATCGCCAAATTTGAGAAACTTTGAGTGGAGGCGCTTGGTGGAATAGTCCTGTTTGATAAGTTTCGGCAACAATGTTTTGTGACGTTGATCAAAATCGTCACATTTAACACAGAATCTAGCAAATGCTACTAGGCGAGATATGTATACGCCATATGCAGGTCCCACTGGAATATTACTGTCCAGAAAGGGATAGTTTACGATGTCGAAATTGTAATCATCTCTTTTGTCATAAAGTCGACGAGAGAGAATGCCCGCTTCATTTTTGTAGAGAAATAGATCTAAATATGATGTGCCTGTAGGGCTATCTGTAGTTTCCTTCAAATCCAGTGAAGGTGGATACATATCCTCCACTGCGTCATTTATATAGCGATTATCCACAGCGAGAAGACCGTCTATATAGCGTTTGGTGAATGAGAAGGAACGGACTTTGAATGGATCGGTTTTTGAAAGCGCCTGCATACAGTCGTATTCATAAGAGAACGGATACAGGTCAGCCAACAGAGGTGCACAATTAGTACCCATTGGAATACCTATATGCTGCTGATGTATTGTGTTGCCAAATTTCACATAGATATTTCTAATGAGAAATTCAAGCAACTCTATAAACAAAGAAACATCCCATGAATGATATCTCTTGTATGTAGTAGAGCTAAAGAATGCTTTATGACTTCCGACATTAATATATCTACGATCAGTTTTCTTGAACACATACTACTAATGAACTTAGACGGACTAATGTTTCCTGTTTCCTGAGGCTAATGTTATCTGTAATTTTAACCGACGTTAAATGAAAATCATCTTACTGTCTTACTATGTAAGACGTCCTTCAAATTACAAGCGTCTAGTCCGTCATTCATAATTCAGCCGTCGTCCATTAAAGAATATCCGCGTCTATAATCCAAAGACCTATTCCATATTCCATATCGAAGTATTAGCACCAAATTCAAACGACAATCATAGTATACATAAACATAGGCTAGTTTTCTGCAAGAGAGAAGCGGTCAACAGCCGACAAGACATCAGGATGTTCCAAAAATATAAAATCCGTATCGCTGATCAGTATTCTTAATCCATAATAATCGTTGTAACCTCGTCATCTAGAGAATGATATATCGCAGTCACGCTTTTGTCCAACTCTCTATATGTATTAGCAATACTACATAGACGGGTGTAAAACAATCAGATGTCCACTCAGCAACTTGCGATATACAGGTGCATCAACATGAGGTGGAGGGGGGAGATGTTCGTATCAAAACATAAATAATAGAAGAATGAGGAAGAATTACAGCAAATTCAGGGGTTTTTTGATAACAGTGGTCATTAATTTATCTAATTTGCAGATAATCCATCGCTAGTGCCCTAGTAAGTCCAATCCAATCCAGATATATTTTAGCTAAGATCAAGGTTGTTAAGGTCACCATGGTCTCCAAGGTCACCAAGGTTTCAGCTTTACCATATTTCGAAAAATGCGTTGTGTTGTTGTTGTTGTTGTTCGGGCAATCCCGTTTGCCAATCGATAAACCACAGGTTAGTTGTGTAGTATACTTCTTAAGAATTGTTCGCTACATGAAATTTATTTATGACCTATGATTATGATAGCAGTCCGCTTTAAGCCAATAATGTTTGAGAGGATGTGTCCGATTTTTCACCTTCATGCCGAAATCTTTTCAGACACAGAATGTTTTCTAAAATTCCATAACTTTTTCAGACTTACGTTTTCTATACCATCCAGCAAGAGGGTTGAAAGCTCGTGAATTAAATTGTGTTACGTGGAGAAGTTTGTAGTGTAACTCTATAACTGTTACTTCTATTACCACAGCTTCAGCCTATCCATTTGGTGCACCTCCATCAACTTGTGTCTCTATGTTTCCCAAACACGAGCATACAGAACAGCAGCAAAGTGACAGCCCGTTCTCTATAATATTCACACCAGCAACAACAACTTACAGTACGACCAATATTACAGGTAAGTACTGATTCTTGCTGCTGCTGATGATGATCCTGGTGAATGGCAGAATGGGGAAACATGATCAATCGAGTCTTGAAATATCACACAAATATTGCACGTAATAAAATTTGTTAGTTTGATGAAGCCCTACTGGGCTGTGATATGTTACTGGGAGAAGTACAGTTTCGCAATTTGCAGACAGAGAGCACAGTAGCTATCATTTTTTAACAGGTTGAAAGAACAAAAATTTAGACCAAGTTAAACATTTTTTCCGAGTCCGTTCCATCTGGTCTACACCAAAAAGATGGGATAACATTGCTAAATGAAACTTATCAACTTGAGAATTCTCACCACTTGCTCACCAGGTTCTCGTTTGAAGCAAATTAATAATCTCCGATGCCTTAAATTCGAAAGGCTAGTGGCCCATACAACTGGCATTGGCCAGCCGTCCTCCCTGAAGAACTTCTGCGTGCACAAGGGGGATATCTAATTCATAAAACAATATTAGTCCCAAACACAAGGGTCGAGAATTCTCTTAAATTTTGTTACACACTCAAAATATATATATTCGCACCTATTTCAGTGACAATCAGTAGTAGCGGGGGTAGGACATTCAAGGGTATCGAGATCCGAGCTCGACGGGTGAAGGGAGACACGGAAGAGGGCGTTGGAAGATTCTTCACGCCTGTCAACGAAACTCGCGTCTACACTGTCAACTGTCTGGATGGAATTGCGGTAAGGAAATCCATTTATCTAAGGGGCTGCCCCGTCTCACATAAGTGCCGTGTCCCTCCGCCAGATTGCTAAGACAAAACAAGAATATAGTAGTACTACTTGACATCGAGTAAATTCATGTAAGTCAAACTAAAAGCATTACTTTGCATGCTTTGTGAGTGTCATTCAGATAGACCAAGATAACCCAATAGGATCAACTGTACTTGAATGTCATAAAATTTGTTCCGTTTGTCGAGTAGAATAGTTCATGGCCATTATGAAGAAGAGCCCTCCTTCAGATAAAGAACATTACATTATGAAAACTAGAGTCTAAAGTTAAGCGATCGCTAAAACGTGATATGGACATGTTCCCCGATTTGATTAATGCACCATAATTGTAAACACCCTGTTGTGTATCAGTATCCACTGAATCCTGCCTAGCCACAGGAGTATCGGTATATCTACAGGGAATTTTACAACTTAAAGGTGGCACAGAACATTCAAAATACTGGCAAATTATTAGGTACATGTAGGATACAGTATTTCCTAAGTATCAGTGAGTCAACATAGACAAACCCGGTCTAAAATATATTTGCTTACACCCTGGCTCCTATATGTGGACGTTAAAAGCCTGAGCGGATTTGGTTGAAATACAATGATCCCCATACAGCTATGCAGTGAATTTACCAATATAATAGACATAGCTCACGATACATTACTATATGTAAAAATGAATAGAAATAGGCCTAGAGATATTCCCCTATTATATCTTCGGTTGAAATTTGAAGTGCATTCAATCAGTAATTTTCAAATTATCTTGTAAAAGGGCAACACGTGACACGCACACACATACACGGAGAGTCGGGTGTCCGGTGGGTGATAAGAATAGCCATGAGCTTACATATTCCCTGCTCACTTTATATTCTTAATGTTCAAAGACAAAAAAGTAAAAAATGGATTTGTTATGGCCAGAATTACAATGATAGCACTATTCGTGCATGCATTTTAACAAGACATCTTATAGTTTATTTTCCATTGTAGCTCCTCCAATGATATACATGTATGCATAAAGTACATTCTGTAATGAGACAAATATGCCCCGATATACTTCGACATACACATCTGCCTTAGTAGTATACAATACCCGAATTGATAGATTAGCGCCTCACTGCGCATGCGTGTGACGTCATAAGTGTAAAAAATGTGGCGGTATTGGGGCGGTATTGGGTCGGTGTGTGCGGTGTGCGCATGCGTGATGTGTGGGAAATGGGTTGTACCCACCTCCCACATTTGTGGGAGGTGGGTTGTACCCACCTCCCACATTTGTACCCACCTCCCACATTTGTATTTGTGGGAGGTGGGTTGTACCCACCTCCCACATTTGTACCCACCTCCCACATTTGTACCCACCTCCCACATGATAATGAAGATTGGAATTTATAGATTTTACTATACAAATGTGGGAGGTGGGTACAAATGTGGGAGGTGGGTACAAATGTGGGAGGTGGGTACAACCCACCTCCCACAAATGTGGGAGGTGGGTACAAATGTGGGAGGTGGGTACAACCCACCTCCCACACATCACATCGCCAGTGTCATGATGTGGGAGGTGGGTACAAGATGGCCGCGAGTAGTAAAATGTATAAAAGGAGTCTATTTTTAGGGAAAGGGGTGTATTCAATCTGACTTACCTGACCTGACTTGATCAGCCAGCCAGCCAGCCAGCCAGCCCTCCTACCTGCCTGCCTTCCTGTCTGCCTGCCTGCATTCTGCCTGTGTGGAATGCATGTCCTGACTTGGTTCTGGGTTTTTTCCATCACGGTTGTGCGCAGGTGTATGACGTCACTTCCGGTCTGCGTGAATCGGGCGTGACCTGGGACTATGGGATGCATGTACTGACTTGGTTCTGGGGTTTTTCCCTCACGGGGAGGTCACGTGATCAGTTCAAGGTCATATCCATTTTTTATCGATATGTCAACTCCACACCCAGTCCATTAAATGCTCCTTCACCTATGCTTCAATTTGATACCTCACTCGACCTGTGGTGTGAGTGAGTGCAAGAATGTATTCATCCGCGGTGATGCAGTCATGTCTGGCGGTGATTCGGTCTCGGGAAAAAGCTTCCTTGCCCAATGCCTACGGACTTTACCGAAGATACACGGACTTTAACGAAAAGACACGGACGTACACGAAAAGACGCGAAGGTGAACGCCATTGTGGGAAACCTCCCACAGACAGGTCAGTACATGCATTTCTATGTTGTTCACGCATAATAAAAGGATTGATCTGTAATCTGTGTTGTTGTTGTTGCTCCCTTTTTTTGGACTAACCCATCAGAATAGTACGTATCACGGACTATACCCGTAGAGCTACATCTGGTCTATAAAACACGTCCCTCTGGATCCCACACCTTCATTTCTACAGAGCCATGGCGGAGACCCAGCCCCATGCGACTCGCATTTTACAGTATGCCACCGTGGTGAATTCATTCACGGGTTACCGAGCAGTGGTCCGGTCCATGTTTGCAGATGGCGACGACAACGAGGGACGACGCCAGATCCTGAACGAGTTCACAGAAGCGGTCCTCCACAGAGTGCACTCGATGGAGGGGCGTGCCATCACTCACCACTACTGGACTATGACAGCCATCCTTGATGCTCGGGCTATGGACCACGAGCGCTCACGCCGCAACCAGCACCGGCTGGTTGGCCTCATACTAGTCTGTGCCCTATTCACCCTGGCGCTGTGGTATTGACACTATAAATACCAGGGTCAGACAGAGTGTGTGTCATTCACCGTTCGACATTTGGACCAAGCATGTCATCCGTCCTACGAGCCATCCTCCCCCTTACACCTTACCAGGTGGGATTATACGTTTATGAAGATTATGTGACTCTGGTGGAAGATAGTGGCGGGGATTGGAGGGCGTCCCCTGAGACTTTATCGAATACGGTGACACTACAGCGTGATGGGTGGACTAAGTTTAAACAGGTGTTGAGCGGAGAGTTAGACGGACACCTGATCCACCTGGACAAGGCCAACTACGTATACCATACTGCGCTCTACCCACGGGTGGGACGCTACCAAGAGCCGGCTCGAAGTTTCCTCCTAACTCCCTCTCTGTGGTCAGCCTTGGAGAAAATAGGCCCTCTGGTGGACCAGTTATTTATACCCGGCGATCGATCACCCCACCAATTGGCATGGGCTCATGCTATCGAACACGCACTAGATGAACCTAATGAAAAAAAAGCGGATGGAGAAAATACTATATGTATAGAATGCGCAGAGGCTGGAATGACAGGGTCACCTCATGAAGCCACCCACACACACATGACGGACCAGAACGATGAAGAAGAAGAAAAAATCCGTGATGAAGCCGCGGGGCCAATGGCTGAACCCCATGAACAACTACATGAACCCGACGACGATGCCATTGATTACCCCGCTACACTCAGTCAGCCCAATGACATGACCACCTGATCCTTTGATCTCACGGGGTTCTCCCTATAAATACGAGAGACAGTGAAATCTGGTACCATTCACGTACTGACCATGACGGAGCATATAGTACTGGCGTATTTCAGCTTGACCCCCGAGGTTTTCCTGCACGTGTATGCGGATAAGGTCGATATCATGGAGGAGGTGGTGGGAGACACGGACCCTACACAACCGTGCCCGGCTCACATTCGTCTGTCCCGGGAGGGCTGGACCAAATTCAAACGGGTGTTGTCTGGTGAACTGGACGGCGACCTCATCCACTTGTGTCACGATGTGTACATCCGACGCGGCCCTTTCTTTGCTCAATTGGCTCGGCTAGATGGAGGTACAGTGCATTTTACCCTTCACCCTGATCTATGGTCTGCATTGGAAGATGCCGTGGTGGATGTGGATGAAGTGCTTATCAAGCGGTCATCAGACGAGTTGGACTGGTCATTGACCATGGCCACTGTGGAAGTCCACGAAGAAAATCAGAAAGAAACTCAGGCCCAAGATATACCCGTTATAAATAAACGATAGAGCCCGGGTCCATCATCATTTTGTCACCATGAAGCGCTGGGAGAAGGTGTTGGATAACTTATACTACAGTCCCGACAGTCCGGCAGCCTATAGTGCATTGTCGGCTCTCTATCGAGCGGCCAAACCCCAGGGGGTACAACGTGCCCAAGTCCGAGATTGGTTAAGAAGACAAGACACCTATACCTTACATCGATCTGTCCGTCGCCATTTTCTACGGAACCGGGTCATCGTGGGAGGAATAGATGCCCAGTGGCAAGCGGATTTGGTGGATATGAGCGCCTTTGCCAAACACAACGATGAGAATCGGTATATCTTGACGTGCATCGATATCCTATCCAAGTATGCGTGGGTGGTACCCATCCGGACGAAAACGGGGGCGAATCTCATAGCGGCGTTCAAAGACATCTTCAAGACCGGGCGCAAACCTTTGTATTTGCAAACCGACGAAGGCACGGAATTCCTCAACAGACCGTTCCAAGCCTTTCTCAAGAAACAGAAGGTGTTTTTCTTCCATACGTACAACGAGACCAAGGCTTCCGTGGTGGAGAGGTTCAACAGGACATTCAAAGGCCGCATGTATAAATATTTCACCTATAAGAATACAAGGCGGTACATCGATGTTCTCCCGAAACTGGTGAGGGGTTACAATCGAGCCTATCATCGAAGTATAGAGAGAGCCCCCATTACCGTGACCCAACGCAATGAAGCCCAAGTCCGGCGTGTCTTGTACCCCAGGCCATCGCAGCGAACGACGAAGGCGGTGTACAAGGTCGGCGACCCTGTACGGATCAGTAAAGTCAAGGGCAAGTTCGAGAAAAGTTACTTGCCCAACTGGAGCGATGAGCACTTCCTGATTAAACAGCGCCTACCCCGACAGCGGCGAGTCTATGAACTGGAAGATCTCCAAGGCGAAACGTTGCTGGGGACGTTTTACGACACGGAATTACAGCCTGTTGTAAAAACACAGCAAGACTACTACACGGTGGAGCAGATTTTGAAAACGGAACGTCGACGTGGCAAACTGTTTCATTTCGTAAAATGGCAAGGCTGGCCCAGTTCCTTCAATTCCTGGGTCGCGGCCAACCAGGTGAAACGACTATAAAGCCAGACACCACTGCCGTCCTCCTTCATTCCACGTCCGACCCCAGTGCTATGGACCAACAACAGCTGCCTCCGAAGACAGCGTCTCGCAAAACGCGCAAAGCGCAAGTGGGCTTTGGGGTGCTATTGCTAACCCTGCTGAGTGTGTTGTACGGAGGTGTGTTTTACGACGTAGCCTATGTCAGTACGTTACTTAACCAACTGAGAACACCACCCATCAGTGAAACGGGTCTACAGAGAGCACCAGTCGTATCGAGCCCAGTCACCACCGCCACCACACCCCGCGTACAAGCCACGTCGAGCTCTACACTTACACCAAGTACACCTACTACGTCTCAAGACCCACCGGATTTCATCCCTCACAGTGAACCGACAACGACGACGACCACCCACGTTGTACCCACCCCAGCACCATCTCTGAACGTGAACAGACAACGACGACCGACGTTGTACCCACCACCACTCCAGTCCACTCGTACGAAATTTACAAGAGCGGGTTACCACGACAACGGATAGACCTCAAACCATGGACCCTCGGTGGCAACATCCCTTCACCTGCGTCATCGCAGGACCGACGGGCTCCGGCAAAACGCACTTCGTCAGGAAGCTCCTTCAACACGCCGACAGCATGATCACTCCACCCATTGCCCGAGTCGTGTGGTGTTACGGAGCAGGAAGCGTATGCAGCAATGCCCCACATCACGTTCGTGGAAGGCCTACCCAACCTGGCCGATTTGGAACCCGACACCTTGGTGGTTGTGGATGATCTCATGGCGGAGACGGATGCACGGGTCACCCAACTCTTTACCCAAGGCAGCCATCATCGACGGCTCAGCATCATCTACATTGTGCAGAATCTGTTCAGTAAAAACAAAGAACATCGGAATATCAGCTTAAATGCCCACTACCTGGTGGTCTTCAAAAACCCGAGAGATACCACTCAACTGCTGCACCTGGCGAGACAGATGTATCTCGGCCGCACACCGTTTGCGTTAGAAGCCTTCAAAGATGCCACAGCCCCTCAGCACGGGTATATGCTCTTCGACCTCAAGCAAGCCACCCCCGACCACCTTCGACTACGGACCGGCATCTTTCCCAGAGAGACCCACCACGTGTACATGCAAAAATAATGTAAACACACCCACAGTGGCGCCCCCAGCTGGGGTCTGTGTGTTTGATGATGGGGAATAATAAAAAGAATGAATACCACAGCAGGGTTGACTTTGTCTGTGAGGTGGATAAAAGGGGCAGAGTTGTGGGTT